>OZ012661.1:40909539-41128507 GCA_963942545.1 Oxycera nigricornis | reverse complement strand
TCTGTGATTTACCAGTTTGTCTCGCCTCACCCGTACCAGGCGCCACAGAAAAATGATTTTGCGATGAAAAAGTTCAATGGTTTACGCTGGTGTGACGGTGATGGTAATAATAACCAGTTGCCAGAGATTCTGAAACAGGTCAATGCATCTACCATATACGTGAAAAGGTATGTGAAAAAATGTTTGATAAGGAAATAATCTACCAGACGCTACCATATTACAGGTACTTCGTCAAGACTGCGATACCTCAAGAATTTCGAGAGCGCATGCAGATTTTACAAAAGATGCCCGAAATTGCACAAATCCTTATATGTTTCACCTAATTCATAGAATTTATTACTGAGATTTAAAGAAAATTCGATTTTTTGTCTTTTATTCCATCTCATGAAAAATTATATTGCGGCTGCATAATAATTCAAATTCATAAAAAGGCTTTGAATAATTTAAATGTACAAATGAACTCCGTGACGATAATAAAAAGTCTTCGTAGTTCATTCTCAGTAAATTTTTCTTTGTGCATCTTCTTCCGCCACATTTTCTGAGCCAAGATTTCAACAATGTTGAAAAATCCGTTATTCTGAATAGCTTGAACAACTCCGGATGCTTTAGACGTATGCTTCTATTACTAATTGGTATCTCATAATGATTTTGAAGTCCAAGCTGGTTTTCAGGATATTCAACCTTTTAATTGAGTGTGGCCTAATTTCGCTTATTTATCCATTTTCAAGCTGTGAATTACATTGTTACCATAAACGATGGATTGGAAAACTGGGTATCTCTCACGCTAATTTTATTTCAGATTTCTATCTACAGGTCTGGTTGCAATACTTTCTACTATTTATTTTATTTACTAAATATTTTTAAAAAATCCGGTATAAATGAACTATCTTGCCATAATTAGCATCATATTCTGTTATACGCTTCAATTCTGGTCAATTTCAACACTTTGTTACAAATGACACTTTCCTTTATAGCCTCTCTGAATCTCCTCTTGATCTTCCCCACCTTGATATAATAGGCTACTACATCTTGATTCATATAGACGGCCTGCTGTCTAGTCAAATTCCAGCAGGAAACACCCACCATCGAAGAATTTCTTGGATATCTGATGACCTTTATAAAAGTAGCTGATGCCAGTACCTTTGGAAAGAGTAAGATATACTCTATACTAATAGACTTTTGTCCCAAATTATCAAATTCAAGTGGCTGATTTGTTACTTGAAGTTGGCAATGTTGTTCTACTTGAATATAAATGGATTCTTTGTGCGCTTTCCAGTGTCAAAGTCGGTACTCACCATGTCCACAACCATCAGATTCGGTAATTGCGCGATCACTACATTATCAAGGGAAAGTTTGAAAGTGTTGATACGCAACGTATAGGTTTTCACTTCCACCCGCTTCTACGAGTGCACGGCATTCAATCGTTGAAGTACAGTTTCATGCACTAACAATATACTGGTATTGATGGTAACATGATTCATGAATATTGTAGCTTCTCCAATCTTTAAACGTGGATTCAAGTCATGTTCTTTCGAGTACAAATAAAATTTCGGCATTTCCAATGAAAGTGTTAAATGCAAGTTCACCTCGTTCTTTTAAAGTTTTTCAAAAAATTTAAGAACCGCTATGAATTGTACCCATCAACTCAATCGCGTTACTTTTTTTCAACATTGCAAATCTTTTAAGATAACTATCTTATAACCCAGTAGGACTATCACCAGGTCTTAAGTAATCAATTACTTCCATCGCATTCTGATGTAAATGCCAGCCAACTGATTCTTAATGAGTTGATGCTGCGTCTTCCCACAATTCAGTGAATTTTCAATGTAAGCGCGATAGTGGTAATTTTTGTTTGTTTGCGCGATATTCTTACCTTTCAATTGTACAGTGCACCCTACTTACAGCCTCCAGAAGACATGCATTCTAGAAAAATTCAATAGAACTCAGAAGAACATAATGTGGAAGATATTTAGTATAAATAGGAATTATCATTGCGCTAGTTTCCTTAGCAAACTGATGAGTAAATACAATAGAACAAAACATCGCACCAAAAATATGCTGTTATTGGATATAAATTCAAACCAATCAAACCAATGTACAAAGTGGGCAGTTATGTACAAATGAGAAAACACAAACATGTTTTTGAAAAATACTACACCTGGTCAATAGAAATATTCAATATAAAAGAAGTTAAAAAACACAGCAAAGAACATACACATTAGAAAACTATCAAAGTAGTTTGATTTGAGATAAATTCTATGAGTTACAACTAGCTTCAGTTAATTTCCCAGACACATACTTTGTGGAGAAAATTTTGAACAGAAGGGGTAGTAAGGTTTTTTGTCAAATGGCTTGGTTTTACACTTCTAAATAATTCATAGATTCATGAAAAAACAACATTTCTTCACATCCCTTTTCACGTATATGGTAGATGCATTGACCTGTTTCAGAATCTCTGGCAAATGGTTATTATTGCCATCACCGTCACACCAGCGTAAACCATTGAACTTTTTCATCGCAAAATCATTTTTCTGTGGCGCCTGGTACGGGTGAGGCGAGACAAACTGGTAAATCACAGATATAGCTAATTCAAATGGCAACATCGTAAGTTCTTCCGCGAAATATTGAGCATTGTTTTCGGAAACACACTGAATGTCAAAAATGAACTCGGGCATATTTTTTATAGGAGATGTACACAGAAAATAATGGTTTCTCCTCCGGTTTGCAATATTTATATTTTTTAAAAATGTTTTTCGCATCATGAGTCAATAGATTATATTTTGGTGTTTTGACCGTCTTTTGGTGGTGTTTTAAGATTATTGAAAAAGTCATGTTGTTGCTTTTCACCTAAAATATTATGTATTTCCTCAAATACGTATTTCGTAAACACTGAAGAAGGTGGCAAGTAGCAACCGAAATACGTATTTGGGGAAATACATGATATTTTTGGTGATAAGCAACAACACGACTTTTTCAATAATCTCAATAGATTATAGTTATTTCCTGTTTATGTTGCATTTTAAATCTTGAAAAGTTAATAGAAACCAACTCTTTCATCGTAAGTAAATTACAATATTTTTTTCTCTAGTGGAGAAATAACAGCCCCTGGTTGCTTGTATTCATCATCTTCTGCAACTCCGGTATTCATTATTTTGAGGAAAATGATGACGCATTGCGTAAAAAAACCTCCTGTTTCGTTATTGGGACCATACATGGTATTATTATATTTTCAACCTCATACACGATTATAATTTCACAACCTTTCTTCACAGTTAAGGCTACCTCAGGTATAATCAATGTACCAGCGATTTGGCACTCACTGTCATTATGTTTGCATCTTGTTACTGTATTTTTCGATGCAAATGTTCTAAATTGTACAAAATACGGTTATTAATTTTTCTTGAAAGAAAGGAGGGTAGGAATAAGTCATTTGGGAGAAGTATGATGCAGGTTATAAAACCGTGCGTCAATATTATTTCTGCGTTCGTACCTCTTGAAACCCAGAGCCCAGAGGCCATGAGCTGCGACCCCAGGAAATTGAACTTGCCCAGGCATTGACAATAAAAATTTCTCTGCCTTCTCAAAATGCATGGTTAAACTCCCATTTGCCTGGAATATTTGTAGATCGGGTCGGTTTTGGTGATGAAACATGCATGCTTTATTATCTGTGGGAAACGATCACACGGGTAAACGCCTTGAACGGGCCTGTATGGAATAATGTTGTTTTTAAATACACTTTTTATCTCCATCGATATGTTTTCGAAGTTTTAGGTATGTTCTTGTTTCTGTATACTTTCGGGTTATCAATGATCTATGGAGCACATTAATTGATGTAAAAATACAGACTTGTAAAGCCAAGATATCTTTTTAATTAATTCTCCATGGATTTCTCGTATAATCTAAACACATCAGTACGACTACCAAAAATGGCATCACAAGGGTTTAGAGGTTTCACGATATTCCGATGTTAGTAAGTCTCAAAGACTCAATTTTTCCTTCTGGATGTGATTTCAAAGGTGTGTCCCGCAGATAAAGATGGAATTGCTATGAAATCACTGTAAGTATAGAGCAAGGTACCTTGAAAGATAAAATTATCGCCTTTTGCCTGCATGTATTGTATAAAGATAGGATAAGAGACATTGTTAAGAACATACCGATTATAATATCAGTACTGATGGAAACTGTGTTGTCAAAGGATATTGACTGTAATTTATTTTCGTTGTTGTGATGAAGTTCATGATAGTATTGGAGATCTAGCTTCAGGTCTTTTACTCAGATGTTGCTCAGAAAAATTAAGTGATGAAGTGAAGGTTCTTTATCTCTCTACTCGTATAATCGGTCTCATTGATTTCTATGGAATTGGTTTGAAGGTTAACGATGATCGAGTTTCCTAGAAAATCCTGTTAAAAATATGGTGCTATCGCTGGTGAGTTCGATTATAGGTTTCTCGTGGAACTAATAGTCACTCTTTGCATCTCTTTGAAAGCTTTTTGCCTTTAAAAAAGTTTTACTGGCTCATCCCTTCGACAGATTCCTGTTTCTTAGACGCTATTTCATGTTTCTTTAATTCCATATGTTTTTGCTTGGGTTACAAGCAGACTAGAGAAACCAAAGTGAATTATCCGATTGTTTTTGATAGTGGAACGAATAAGGATGTGTTTAAACTTCGTTGCGAAATTAAATATATCACATACAGGCAAGTGAATCTCCTTAGTAACATCTTTAGCTCAACAAATTCTATCGCTTGTATATCGTTTTGGTAAGGGAGAGTTGCAACTTCAAAAGGAATTGCTTGAATGTCGGTTCTAACTGAGAGATTTGTGTTGACGTTACCTTTCTTTGCTATTTAACTAACTAAAACTATTTCCTTAATTTCATTTTTGAAAATATTACTTCGGATAAACATCATTTGCTAGTATTTATGATTATTTTTGACATGTACATCAAGGATGATTTTGTCATAATTATTGAGCTAAGTGGAAACTTTGCTTGGATATTCATGGATCTTATATTGTTTGTCACTATTGCTTACTATGTCATTGTTGGCTTTTGCTGATGTTATCCCAGTCAATAACATCAGGGGTCCTGCAATACAGTTCCAAGCGGATCCTACTTAATTTATCAAGCATTTTTGTTTGTTCATGGACCTGTTGCAAAGCTAATCCAGCATTATTTCGATCTTCCAAAGCTGATGATGTAATTGTAGAGCAACGATACTGGAGAAGTTGACTCGATGTTTGATTTTCTTACAATTTTTGTGGGCTCTTCTATGTTCCACTAGGATAATTTTAAACTGGTTATCCTCATCTCTCATGTTATCTTCAATGTTTAAAGCTATTTTTACCTTAAATTTGGAAAATTGTCTGCGTTTACTTGCTGTCAAGCTTAAGATAGAGTTCTGGTATTTTTACTCCATTGCCAATATTGAGTTTTTTTCTCAAGAACCTTGGTCAAACTGCTATAATTTATTCTATTAACTCTTATATATGTATGTCGATGGTAAAGTGAATGTAGCTCCTCTTTGCCTTTCAAAATTATCAGTTGATTTCGAAACATGTTAATTGCAGGTTTACATTGTGATAAAAGGTCTGAGGCATCGTCTCCTGCACTGTGTGTGGTTGGCGTCGTAGAGGAAATTTTAGTCCATCTACTTTGAGTCATTAAGATACCGGAAGTATTTGGATTGCATATACTTTGAGCAGTATCCGGGTCAGCATTCAATTCTAGTGTAAGCTTGAAGAGTACATTGAACCAAATAAGCTTTATCTGCCTTGTAAAGCAGTTTTGTAATTGAACCCTTTAATCCTGGATTACACATTGTGATTTCTGTTACTTAATGCAAATGTCAATGTTTGATAGCCAGTGATGAAAGTCACGTTCTCAATTCGCCTAGGGCACAAAATATGGCAAAAGTTTTTTTTTCACATGTAGCATAGCGCTCATTTGTTCCAGTGAGTGTCCTTGAGCTCAAGAAGATTGATCTGTCTTTTCCTATACCTCCATCAGTTAATACTATGCCAACCAAATGGTTGTACGCATCAGTTCTAAAGTTGGTGGTCTTTCAAAAATTTGAAAAATTAGGATCTTGGAGAAAGTAATTGGTTTAAAATGTTAAACACCTGGAGTTCTGGTTTTTTGAGATGAATCTGCTTCGTTTTTGACAGGTTTTTCCTGTTCTTGGTGCTTTTACCTCACGTTTCATGTGTTAAGAGTTTTGAGATCCAAGCGAAGTCCTTAATGAACATGCGAGAGTATGATGTAAGTCTCGTATAATCTAAACCATCATCCAAATCAATTTCCGGAGGGTTCGATTTTATTGATGGCCGATATTTTTTGTGGGTCAAATAATGTATCGTAGAAACTGAAGTTTCGTTCTAAGGAATTTTGATTTGTTCAAATTTACTTTAGGATTTTTTTCGAACCTGTTCGAATGTAGTGCAGATATTTTTTAGATGTTCTTGGACTTACCAAGAATTATAATGTCTATCTAGACGAAGCGTATTTTTCGAATGAAAGATTTAAGAACATTGTCAATCATTCTTTGGAAGATGAATGGTGCGTTTAGCTTATTTTTAGTTAGCCTTAACCCAGAAGGCAAACTTATGAATTGTGTTTTGTTTTCGGCAGTTGAATATGCTTTTTTTCTATATGTGCGTCTCTCATGAACTCAGATGTACGGTCGAGAGCCATAAAATTTTTGAGCTCCCGAAGTTCACGACGGTGTTGGATATATTCACGGTGGGGTACCGGGAATTTTAATGGCGTTAAGCCGTTTAAAATCGTCTACAAATTGGTGCTACTCACACCTGGATAGCCTCTCGAAAGTAGCTGAAAGACGTTTCTAATTCAATTTTTTCAAAGGTTACCTAAAAAAATTAATATAAAACAAAAAAAAAACATCACACAAATTTTCATCAAAATCGATTGTCTCTTCCTCTTCTCCGATCTGCAATTACGGCAGGAATCGTTGAAGGGAACTCCTTGTCTTTCTGCATGCCTGCGAATTAGACAATGCCCCGTCAATATGGACATGATAGATCTCAATTTTTCACGACTCGTGTTAAGAAGCTGCTTGGTGCGTCTGGGACTCAGTGCGGGCCAAGTTTGCCTGGTTGTCCCGGAAATTTCCTCCAGCAACCAGGCCGTATTTGCAGCCTTCATATAATGCTTCCTAAATCCCAGCCTTTTGGAAGCTAGAGGCTGGCCGACTTTGGGTGTGAGTGTATACTCCTGATGCTCATGCCAGATGCCTTAGCGAGAGCTGGCAGCAGTTTTTTCGGTATGCCCCGTGACCCAGCAAAGAATCACTTCATAGTAAAGCGACATCACGTTCAGTTGTGTAAGGCATTCCATCACCATCATGGATGAGGTGTAAACGTTGGATAGTGCTTGGATAGTAGCTTCACTGTCAGAGAAATTATTCACGTTTCTTATACAATTTTTTCGATTTCTCAGCCAGTCTACAGTCTTGTTTATTGCAATGACCTCTGCTTGAAAAACACTGAAGTGGTCTATAAGCCGGAAGAATAGTTTCAGGCCTAGCTGTGCTGAGAAAACGTCAGAGCCAACTTTTCAATCAGTATAGATGTCGACCGATTCCTGTATCTCACCTCTTTCTATTGCCTAATCATCCCTGCTTAGGATGCCTGGCTTGAAACCATGATGAAAGCAGGGAATCGGGGACGCAAGGTATACCTCCCCTGGTATTGGTCCATCCCTCTGAAATATGGATGAATGGTCAATATCTCACTCCTGCCAGAGATGTTGTGCTTTTAATCGAATCGCAAAGCATTTGGCCTGCTGTCTTGTAGGAGCTCCGTCGGGAGCCAATATGAAAGCATAAAAAGTGCCTTTGTCGCCGTCATGCGTAAGGCCCCACTGATTGAAACAGCTGCAATCCCTCTGACCCTGTTTGACAGGTTTGCATTGGATGTTTTTGCAATAGCTGGCCACCAAAAAACTGCGCCAGACAGAAGGACTGGCTCCATTTTCGCCGTATTGTGCCATGATTCGATTTTGTGTTTGAATTCCCACTTTTTCCCAATGGCTTTTTTGCAGCAGTAGATTGCGCATACCACTTTTTGCGTTCTTGCTTCTTTGATCGCTTTCCAAGCGAGCTTGGAGTCTACAATTAGACCCAAATAATCAACTTGATGAGACGGTTTGAGGAATTTTGAGCATTCTTGTGAAGAGCACAAATTCAATTCTCTGCGGATTAATCTTAAGACCGCTTTCTTTGCTTAATTTGGTAAGAATACCCAGGGCAAAGTTAAGTCTTTTATATAAGGTGTTAACGAATCTGCCTGATATTGCTATTGCAACATCATCGGCATAGGCTTCGAATTTGCAGCCAATCACTTCTATTTTTGACAGGAGCTTGTCCACCATTAAGTTCCAGAGAAGGGGTGATAGCACCCTACCTTGTGGGGTGTCTCTGCAAGTCCTCCTTCTTAAGGTGCTATTTCCTAGTTTAGAGTTGGTGTAACTGCTGCTTAGCAGTTTTCCGATGAACCTTATGTGATTGTCGTCAACATTGCTTTCCCCGAGTGCTTTGCCAAACGCCTTATGGCTGACATTGTTGAAAGCCCCTTCAATCTCTAGAAAAACCGCTTGCGTATATTCTTTGACGCTTAGCGATTTTTCGATATCAAAACATTAGTGGCATTTGCACTAAACTCGATGAATTAAGCAAATCACTTATTGTATCGTCATATAATGTTATAGTTCTCACTGAAACTTGGCTAAATCCTGGAATACATTGCTCAGAATTAGACATTATGAACGATTACATTATTTACCGAAGGACCGTAATGTAAACAATTCTTCTAAATCCAGGGGTGGTGGCGTCCTAGTTGCTGTGCTAAAAAGTTTATCCACAAAGCAACTGAGCTATTTACACGCTGACATCGAACAGCTGTTTATAATGATCAACTTCAGCTCCGTCAAAACAATAATATCCACTGTTTATATTCAACCCGGAAGTCCTCCCGATTCGTATGAAAAACACAAGGAGGATGTCGTCAACGTGTTCACGCTAAACCCCAACGCCAACGTAATAATAACTGGCGACTTCAACCTGACTAATGTTAACTGAGACTTGGAGAACTGGATCTCTAATTTATATTGCCATAAGGCCACAAAAATAATAGAAGCTTTTCCTTTTTTAAATTTATTTCAACTTAATAATATTAGGAACCAAAATAATAATTTGCTTGATTTAATTTTTTCCAGCCATTAAAATAATAGTGTCTCATGTTGTCCTGGGCCTTTTGTGCCACCTGATAAACACCATTCTGCAGTAGACATAATCTTGAGGTTCGTTTGCTTATCACGTAACTTAAAGCGGAACAGACCGACAAGCTCTCGTAATTTCAATAAAGCAAATTTTGCAGCCATAAAAGCCTTATTATCAAGTATACAATGGGAAAACGAAATTTTTAATTTGTCTTTGAAGGATAGTGTTAACCATTTCTACTCTATCCTTAATAGAATAATTTCAGAATATGTATCAACTACGATCATAAAATCACAAACCCATTTTCCGGCTTGGTTTTCCTATGATCTAATAAATTTCATACGAGCAAAGAACAAAGATCATTTAACTTTAAAATCAACGGGTTCTTTATCCGACTTTATGCACTTTTCGAAATTAAGATCCGAATGTAAATCGAAGTTATCCATGGATAAAAAAATTAATTTGTGTAAAATTGAATCTTTAATACCCAATAATACAAAGTACTTCTGGAACTACATCTATAATCTCAAATCGGATAGATCTCTTGCAGCATCAATGCATCTAGACAATGTTTGGAGTACAGATGACACTTGTGTCGCAAACATGTATGCATCTTATTTTTCTAAGACTTTCTCCGATTCAAGCAACAATTATTTTCCTCCACCAATAATGCTCTCATGAGATATTAGTAAATGTTCCGGTCCAGATTGTATTCCACCAATATTTTTGAAAAACTATGCCGATGAACTTGCTATCCCAAATTTATATTTTTTTAATTCATCAATCAGCTGCGGCCACTCTCCTAAAATTTGGAAGCAAAGCTTTATTAAACCAATTTTTAAGTCAGGTGATAAGTCCGATATCCGCAACTATCGTCCCATTTCTATAATATCTACAATTCCTAAAACTTTAGATAGTATGCTCACCGATTATTGTACCTCACTTATGAGACCTTTAATTCTTCCGGAGCAGCATGGATTTTGCAAAGGCAAATCAATCACAACAAACTTGTTGTCTTACCACAACTATATAGTGGAAGCCTTCGCAACTTCGAGTCAAGTTCATTCAGTATATATGGACTTCTCTAAAGCCGTTGATAAAATAAATTTCTTTCTTGTCAGGAGAAAGCTTAAAAATATTGGCTTCGGTGGTCAAGTACTTGAATGGATTTGCAATTATGTTAGTGATTGTTTCTTGGTTGTAAAACTTGAAAATAAAATTTCTCACGCTTTCCGTCCTTCTTCTGGCGTTCCACGGGGATCTCACCTGGGCCCGCTTCTTTTTCTTTTATACATCAAACGATCAAGTTGGCCTTTAGCGATGTTAATTTTCTATGTTTTGTCGATGACTGTAAAATCTTTAGAACCATATCGAAACTGGAAGAGATTCAAGTTTTGCAATAAAATTTTGACAGCTTCCATCACTATTGCAATAAAAATATTTTAGAGCTTAATATTGACAAATGTCAATTCATCGTCTTCAATCGTATTAAAGTGGAATTTTCGCTCTCATATAACTTTAACAATACAAATCTAAATAAGGTGGAACATATTTAGGATCTTGGAGTTACTTTTGACACATCTTTAAATTTTATCAAGCAAATCGGAATCATTTCTAATGAAGCTCGTCGTATGTTAGTTTTCCTCATTAGAAATACACAGGACTTGAGAAACCTGAGAACACTAAACCTTTTGTATTTTTCTTAAGTCAAAAGTAAACTCGAATATGCTTCTGTTATTTGGAATCCTTACTATACGACCCACTCTATTATATTAGAAAGGATACAACGTAAATTCCTCAAATACGTTGCTTTCAAGTTACACATTCCGTCGGTAAACATAAATTACTCAGAAATTATGTCAATTTTAAATATAGTATCGTTAGATACAAAGCGGAGTTTTTTTGACGCGATATGCTTTTACAACATCATAAACAGTAATATCTATTGCCCTGGCGTTCTTAGCAAGATAGCACTTAAAATATCTGCCAGATCTACCCGAAATCCCGACATTTTCATTTTAAATAACTTCAAAACTAATTATGGCTTGTTTTCACCTTTCGAACGAATGAAAAGAATTGCAAACAGTTTGTTGAACCAAATCGACCTTTTCAACACAAATGTAAATGTGGTTAAATTAGCTATCTTGAATAACTGATCAAATATAATTTCATGTATTGGTGCATTTATTAGAACAGTTGAAATTAGTTTGGGAATGTTTGCCTATTCAACTTTAATGTTATTATTCATAAGTTCAAGAGCCTTAGCCCGTATAAGTATTAAATAAATAAATAAATAAATATAGCTGGTGAGCGAGTGAAGAGCTGTTTCAACCGATCTCCCTTTTGTGTATGCATGCTGCGCATTTTAGAGTGGTTTTAGAGCAGCTCTCAGATGTATCTCTTTCAGTCATTCCAGAGTTTTCAGCAGAAAAGAGGTGAGATTGATAGGTCTATAATACTTCGGTGAGGAGTGGGATGTCTTACCTGCTTTGGGTATAAAGACTATTTTAGCTTGTTTCCACCACTCTGGAATGTAAGTGATCCGTAGACATGCTTTAAAAATGGCGTTTAGCCATGGCAGTGCTATATTGCTTCTCTACTAGATCTCAACAGGTGAGATATTGCCCATTCCAGGGGATTTAAATGGTTGAAATGAGCTGATTGCCCATCGTATGAGCCTGTCGTTTACAGGCACAGTGGTTGACAGGCAGTTCGGGGGCGTATGTGGATCAGCTTTGCCATCCACATCTTCACTACGCGGGAAGAAATGGCCAGCGTCTCGGAGCTAGATTTAGTCCCGACCCCATTGATCGACCCCAAAAATGAGGAGGAGCTCGTCATGAACTTTCACGGACGACTTACATCCTTGGAGTTTTCCTTTTCTGCACAGAAACTTTTCCACAAGGTACATTTCGCCTTTCTGATAGAGGATTTGAGTTCTCTCAGTTTTAGTTTGTAAGAAGACCTGGCATTGGATTGTTTAGCCTATTGGAAAACTTCCTGCATTCCTTCCGAAGCTCCGCAATGTCACTGTTACACCATGGGGGCTTAGACTTCCCCCTAGACTTCGTTGGACTACATGCATATTATGCTGCTTCATTGAAGACAGATGTAAGGGTCCCAACGGATTCCTTGACACTGCATATGTCTTCAATGTTTGGAGGTTCAACCATAAGCGCAGACCCGAAAAAGTGTTGGCATTTGACCCAATCTTTCCTCCTTTTGTTAGTGAAGGTTGGATTTACATTGAACATTATATATGAATGGTCGGAAAAGGAGCACTCTTGTGATACGTGCCATGCCTTGACAGCCTGGTGGAAGTGGTCGTTCGTTACAGTGATGTTCAATTCCTCTGTACGGCTTGCCGTAATGAAAGTAGGATCTTTACCTTTGCTAGTTAGGACTAAGTCATGCAGCACAATGAATTCAAAGAGTGGTTTACTCCGTTAAACGTGGTGATCAGAATTGACGTCCACCCCGACTTTTATTGGAATGTCCCTAGCAGTGGCTTCCATTGTGATCCTTTGCAGGCTAGTGGAAGGTGGTAGAGCATCATTTGACATATAGCAGGAGACAGCCCAAAGGGGTTTGGACAGCCTTTCCACTGCTATGGCAACCGTGTCTTGGCCACTGAAATTATACAAGGTTAAAAGCTTGAAGCCTTCCTTCATGATTATACAAGCTCTCGTTTTACCTATTGTATTTAGAGATACTGTTTTGTATCCCTTTATGTCAGCCTGCAAACCCAAGGGCCAGTATTAGCTCCTCTCTTTCCAGATGGAGGAACAGCGCAGCGTATGCCGCCTTGAAGTGATGGAGGTTTATTTGTAAAAACATCAGCATCACGACAAAAGATTTTGTCCCTCTCCTCGTCAGAAAAGGACAACTTCTCCTCCGCAACCAGGTCGAGGCTTTTAAGGAGGTCCCCAGCCAACTCCGCAGTGAAGGTGGTACTTCTTCTGTCATCGGAGAAAAGATCTGACTCAAACAGGTCCACGGTCAGGTCTACTGATGCTTCCTCAGTCACCTCACTCCCACTCTCCTTGCTTGGTAAAAGCCGAGGAGCCGTAGCTTATTACGCCGTCCTTCGACTCCAATAGAACTAGCGACTCCTCGTCGAGGATTATAAGTGCCTCTCGCTGTACATTCCTAGGCTCGCTTACCTTAACTACCCTCCAGTTTTTCACCGGGAGGTCAGCATTGCTGAGCTTAATTTGCTTAACGATTTCCCCCGGTGTGGATGGCTCCGCTGGTATCCATACCCTCTACCGAGGCCGATTCGGGATGTCTTTCCTGAGGACAGCATTCAGCTCCGCTCCAGGCCAGAATACTTCCAATCTGTCTATAGACTATTGTACAGATCCGCTTAACGTTAATCTGTGCAGTCTTTCAGGTTAACGTGACCCTGGTACCAGCCAGCCTCGAGTATGGGTTTGTACACCCGCAAAAGTGCAATTACCATCATCTTCCAATTTGACGGTGAGATGGTACTATCGCTGTTGTTTCTGCCGATGACTAAAGCTCCTTCCCTTCACAAGATTGTGTGTGACCAATCTTTTTCATTTGTTAACAGACAGTTGGACGCTCGGCCGACTGGGGGCAGACTCATTAGATCTGCATCTTTTATGAGTTGCCAATTTCTTTGGAATAGAGGATTTGTAAGATTTTAATGAGGTGGTTTCCCATTCTAGGGAGATTTTGTCCTTCTGAGAAAGACCATCCTGAGGTAAATCTTTCAAAAAGCAGACTTTCTGTCCTTGTTATCCGCAACTGAGGGGTTTTGGAGGGCGCGCCGACAACAGTGCGGGCCGGCTTGTTCAACGTTACCTCGGTGTTGCAGCTAGCGCCAAGAGGCTTAAATGAGGAGTTAACTGCCCCTGCCTTGGTGCATGCACCCCTCGAAGACGTGTGGGTTAGGCTAGCTGTCATCCGTCTGGACATTACGGTCTGCTTCCCAACCGAAGGACACGTCACCTTCTTCCACTTCCTTTTCAGGCTAGGTGCATCCTCCTTGCTACTATTTGAACACTTGCAATTGAGTCCCCCCTCGCAGCCGCTATCTTCACTCCTTGTGTAGTTCCCCTAGGACCAAATGGTTATCGATTCCAGAGCAGGGAGGTGCTTTGAGGCTTGGCACATTCCAAAGTGAGGATATGTGCTCAGAACCGGGCCAGGGACTAATAAGGAGTCAAAGCTCAACTGAACCTACACGGCTAGACTATTGGCAACGTGTTTTGAACGTACAATGAGACCGGGTTTTTACCGGGACGGAGATAGCCTGAAAGCCATTTCCGCAAGATGTCCCTTTTGCGTACTCAGGTTGAAGAATACCACAGCTACCAGCCGAAAGCATCAAAAATAGTCGTTAAAACGAGAAATTATTCCAGAAAATATTCGAAGTCGTGCCGTGGCACATCATTAAGCGTTATGGATGAACCACGAGGAGGCGATCTACTCTACATCCCATTTGCAGCAGCACTATCGAATGTCTCCATTTCTTCTTCGAGATTCTCTCTCCCTCCGTTGTCGAATTCGTGATTCTACCCTGCTCCGGATCCTCCTCCGTCAGTACTCCCTTCCTGTACTTCTCAATTGAGGTCCCCTTTTGTTCCGCAGACCTTCACTTTTTCTTTGACCTCAACTTGCTGAACATCTTCTTCTCCCGTATGCCGTGCAAGCATACATTTTGAGCTTCCATGTCCACAATACTTGAGAAAAAACTATCGATTCTCGTGGACTCGCCTAACTGCTCCATTATGCTGAAAGCCGTGTTGGTGTTTCGTTGCGCTGCACTTTGTAGATTCTTAAGCTTGTTCTCATAAGACTTTTCAATTTTCTCGTGATCCTTTCCATATTGTTTGCGAAATTTTTGAATGGATAGTTGCAGCTGTATTGTTGTTGTATTGCTTGAACAAACGACAATTCATTTCCTTAATTTGCAACTTTTATTTAGTACGCGCTTCGGTCATTTCTAGCAAATGGTTGCATTCCTTGAGCTCCAGCTCTTCGTGCAGCGACCAGTTTATCGTCCACAATACGTTTGCTTGCATCTGTCTTTCCAAATCTTGGACTTTGGTTTTTCTTGGGTTTTTGTGTCATTTCAAGCGTTATTTTCTTAACTTCCTGCGGTGCGATGATGGTGTCCACATGCTGGGATGGATGAACGAAATTCCTTGATCGTTCAGAAAATCTTGAGTCCTTTTTGAAGTGTGCGACGGAGTGGAATCCCGATGAAATATCCAATTTTCCTTTGGGTATAAACGTTTTGCTTCTTTTATAAGTGGTTTAAAACACTTTTTTATATATTTTTATGTTGTTTTTGGCACCCGCCTCAACAAAAATTGGTTTTGTAGGCCCGTTGTACGAAATACCCATGAACACTATTATACCACCTGGATGAGAGGATTTTGTCAAGGCGTCCAAATCCGTAGTTGTTTTTTCACGGCTTACGTACTGTATGTTTCTTTGTCCATCGGCATTAATGAGGTAAAACCAAGTTTCATCGACGGTGATATAATTTTTCCATTTATCACACTTGAGCAAGTTGTACAGCCCCCAAGAACAACGATACCTTTTTTCAACAGTTGCTTCACTCAGGTAATGCCGTTTCGGTTTTTTGAATCGTTTCAACTTTAAAATATGTGTTTAATAGTATGACCCCGACAGACACATTGAAATGCCTTGGCATATGTTTATGTGTTGATAGATTTTTCTTAGGAGCCATTCTCTTCAGAGATGCCAGTTGGCCGGTTTTCAGTACACGCTTCCGTCCGCCTTCACTCCTTCTTTCCTTCGCTTTCAAAGCTAGGATCCCGTTTTTTTTGTAAAGTGACACTGTAGACTTTGATACACTAAACGATTTCTTTCTACACATTTTCTGTATGGTAGAAAAGGAATAATCTTTATGTAAAATTTTAAAATGTACTTTTGTTGGTCTATGGTCCACACCATTTTAAAAACAAACAGTTTTCAATTCAAAATACATTTATTATTTTAAAAAAACTTTCAGCTTTTCTATCGCAGGTAAGATTTTGACCGCACTCAATCGCAGCTGGTTATAAACTGACGTTGAAATCGTTCGATTTTATTTTTTCACTACCTGTATAATTATATATAGATATATAAGGTAAAGTTTAGGATTATGGTCCCCACCCCCGAAGGGGACGGGAATAAAAGGGATCAAAAGAAGGGTGTTCCCCTACTACTATGGCATAAAAAGTCAGAGCGGTCACGACTCCATGAGAAGTTATGGGGGTTTCCCCACTAAAAAAATTGTTATTTTACCTACTTTCAGAGATCAAATGAAACTGTAAAATTGATCTGGAAAGTAATTTTTCGACATGTTCCGAAGTCGAAAATTTTTACAAATAAAATGATTTTCCTTGGCAAAAAAATTATATAAATAAATTATAAAAAATTTATGCATGTCATTTGTACCGTAAATATAATATGAATAAGAATAACACTTTCAAGACACGTTTTTCTCCTCCTCCAAACCAGCCCCTTCCCCCTCACCCAACCGCACGGGAGGCATTTTGCATTATGTTTGGGGACTACAATTTAGCTTTTAATGCACCAAGTCGTGATTTTTCTGTGCATTGAAAACTGGTGGATTAAGTCGTCATCTTCACAGCCCGTTCACCAGCATGAGTATGGATAGAAGCCTTTAAAACAATAGTTCATCTTCATCGCCTGATGCAACGATGTACTGAATTTCTTGTTCAGAAATGTTTTTCACAGTGGGTGGTTCAGTTAATATTTTGCGCTAATTTATTAAGTAAACGTATTGAAATTTATAGAACAATCTTCAAACAAACCAGCTTTTGAAGGTTTAGGCATACTATGTGCCATTGATATGCGTCGGGCTGAACGGTCGTCGCTAGCTTAACAATTTTCAATAAGGCCGCCAAAATGCTTTATCCAGAGAATGCAGTACGTAAGATATGTCAATTTTCGGGAGTATTAGATACTTCGTGTAAAATTTGCTCCCAAAGGTCTAGTTTGCCTACAGTCTATTCTATATACTAGGGTCTTGCCCACAGTATAGGTAAGACCCAGTATGCAATCGAAGCCGTCGAACATGAAATTTCCTTCCAAGAAATGGCGACATGTGGTTGCAAAAACTGACGAATGCCAAGCACTGCCAGATTTGCAGAGGATAAAGCACTTTCGCGGACTTCATCTTTCATTTCTACACATGAGATATTTTTTCAGTCAGTTTGCCTTTTTCTCTAAATCAATTTGTCAAAAGCAAATGAATTCTGTGTCGGTGAAGACGTTTCACCATTGTAATCCTATGAACCGAAGTTTCTAGCTGCGTTTTTCACGCGTAGCATTTAACGTTCAATACGAGTTCTGGCAGTGCCTCGACCAGTAGATAGCTGTTATTTTGCCATAAATGGCAGCAAACATATGATAAATGAAAACAAACATATGATCGATGAAGGAAAACATATGAGTTTGTTCCGTACAACCGCGGGCCGTACATGATAGTGTGGGTTTATATGGAAGATTACATACTGGTGTTACCTAAACTGTGGTCCGCACCACAGTATATGGATAGTAGAGTAGATAAACCTGCATATGATGGCTTCCTATGGACAAGCTTTGCATACAATCCGTGGTACCACGGACGAAACGCACATGATTTTCCATATAATTTCTGTCATTCGTCATAAGGTGGGGAGATTTACGGGCTAGGGGCTGGCATAGTTTATTTATATTATTTTCTTTATCGTGTGGGAAAATACGTGGGTCTCCGAATTTAATGATGAAACGGCGGAAAATTAGTTGTAATGGGGAAACCAACCATTTAAAAAATCGACGGAAGTAAATTAGGACCCAAAACTGAGATGCATATATATGTATATATATATATATATATATATATATATATATATATATATATATATAAGCAATTCCAAACTGCTTGACTTGACCAAATTGTAACATAAGCACAAAACAGTATAATTTTCCTTTTAGCAATGAATAATGTAATTAAAATCGAGAAATGATCATATATTCAGATTTAGGTTTAGTTCTTTGATATCATTTCATTTCACGTACATCAATTATGGGCTTTTATTTTTCAACGAAAGCACCATCAAGCTTTTCGGTATTCATCCATATGCATATACAGTTTTTGTTGCGCCAACATTTGGATTCCATGCCACATGTACCTTGGAATCTCTCCGTACATTCGTAAAATTTTTTTTTTGTTTTTTGGATGAGATTTGTATGGGGCAAGTCAAGCAGAGCTTGGGCTGCTTGCTGATTGTTGCTTGGTCGCAAATAATATGTTGCTACACTCACCATATTATGAAAAAATAAAAGTGGAGTTGGCCATGATTGATTTTTAACGACACAATTTTCGTTAATTTGAAACATTGTTGTTGTTTTTCTGTTCTGAATGACATTTTTGATATTATCAATTCAGGAAGAAAGCAGTATAGGTTAAAAAAAATTTACTTTCGAGAAAATAAATTAGTGAATTTGCGTGATACTTATTTGAAACGTTGGTAAGTTTTCTCTTTGCTGTGCTACGGATTTTTTATTAAAATCGGGATTTTCGACTCTTTCTTTCGTGAAAAAACAAGAAATCGTTCAATCCGACAGGCCAAAGTCTAGCTTAAATTTAGAATCGAAAACGAAAAACGTCACCCGGAAATTCCATTTAGATTACTTTGAAAAATATTTGTGGCTAACGGGAAGTTGTAAAATAAATAAATTGTTTTGTTGGCCGTGTCTTCTTTTTGCGAATGTAAAATCTGTTTGGATGAGTACCGGATTTAGCGATCTCAATAATTTTACCGGATCAGCTGCAAAGCATTCTTGTACAGAAAAACATCTGCAATCATTGATTCAGCTAGATACTTTTGGATCGCAGCGTATAGAATTTTTACTTAACAATCAAGTTGCATCTTCTAATTATTTACATAACGAAAAAGTCGAGTGAAATCGTAGCATTTTAAAACGTTTGATTGATACGGTATTATTTTTGGCCAAACAGGAGCTTCCCTTTAGAGGCAATAATGAAGAATCTACATCAAATAATCGGGGAAATTTTATTGAAACGGTGAATTTCTTAAGCTTATATGATCCATTAATTGAATCACATATTGAATATCTTAGTACCAATGCATCGTTTTCGGGTTTGTCGAAAAGAATCCAAAATGATCTTATTTCCGCGGTAGCTAGCGTAGTTAAAGACAAAATTGAAGCAGAAATAAGGGAAGCTCATTGTATTGCTGTCATGGTAGACGAAACACCTGACGTAAGTGGACGTGAGCAACTAACAATAATTTTCAGATATATGACAGTAAACGGGATTGAGGAAAGATTTGTTGGTTTCGTAGATGTTAGTGCAAGTCGTACAGCTTTAGTGCTAACATCTTGTGTTTTGGAAAATATTCAAAATTTTAATATCTGTAATAAATTAATTGCTCAATGTTACGATGGTGCTGCTGTTATGAGCTCTCATATTCGCGGGGGGTCAAACCTTGATTCGGGAGACACACAAATCAGCTATTTTCGTTCCATGCTATGCACACTCCCTAAATCTGGTATTGTCCAAAGCAGTTGAATTGATTCCGGAAATTAAAGTATTTTTTGTCCATATTAATTAAATTGCCACATTTTTCAATGCATCTACAAAAAGATGTAATTTATTTGCAAATATAGTCAAACGCCGTTTGCCTTCAGTTTCTAAGACCCGGTGGCATTACCATTCGCGAATAATTAACGTTATTTATGAATATAAAGATGAAATAGCAACATTTTTTGAAACATTTTTAAACGACTCAGACCACTGGGATGGCGATTCTTTGACTTTTTTTGATATCTTCGTGGTAAAATTAACTGAATCAGATTTTCAATTATACCTTATACTTTTCTCTGAAATATTTTCAAGAACAGATGTTTTATTAAATATTATTCAAAGCAAAGTAGTGAATACATCTTATGCTAGTTAAAAAATTATAGAATTTGAAAATTGGCTTGAAAATGACTTTTCTCTTAAATTTGAACACTTTTATGCAGCTGTTACAGTAGATTATCAGCCACCACGAAAAAAAAGTAGAAATACATTAGACCCATTACAAAATCAACAAAGAATATTTCGTGCAATTTTAGATATTGTGCTTGGGCAAATTCGCGATCGGTTTTATTCATTCAAACAGTTTTTATTTCTGGAATTGCTTGAACCGAACTACTTTCCTAAGTTTAAATTAAATTTTCCGGAGACTCGTTTGGATTCACTCCTAGAATTTCATGGAGAATTTTTTGATAAGATACAATTGAAAAACCAGCTTAAAGTTATTTATTCGTCAGATGAGTTTAAAATTGCGAATGCTAGTAAAATTATCGATTATTTTCAAAGCCGACCTTATGTCGCAAACGGTTTCAAGCAAGTATGCATACTAGCAAAATTATTAACAACAATACCAGTAACAGTAGCAACTGCAGAAAGGTCATTTTTGACTTTAAAACGAGTTCATACATTTTTAAGAAATCGCCAGTCCCAGGAACGACTTTCGGATCTTGCTTTGATTGTAGTCGAAAAGGACCTTTTGATGCAAATGCGAAGAGAAAACAATTTTTTTGAAAAGGTTATAAAAGAATTTTTACGCAAAGAGAGGCACATAGACTTAGAATACAAATAAAAAAACGAAAAAAGTTTTTTTCATAAACGATTTATTCATTTAATCAAAAATTTTATTTATTTACATTTCTCAAAGAGTCCGCTTGAGTTTCTAGTTTATTTGTATTTTATTCTTTGTCTATGTTATACATAGTTATTATGCTGGTTTCTTCTATAAGGCTTAAGGCCACTTGCAATGAATGTTTTTGAGGCTGTTATCACTTTACTATCCAGTCCATAAACGTGTATTGTAAATGGGGTTTAAGACAAAATTCTGCTTGACTATGAGGAATTTCCACTGCACGTCACTGATATATATATATATATATATATATATATATATATATATTGGATTTTTTCGCTTGCCTTGTTTCAACTTCATTTTAGGTTCGCCAATGCTACATTGATATCTTTCTTCACTGTGGGGCACAAACCAACTACAATTAGCAATTATCAACTACATACAAGTTATTTAGTTGAAGATTTCTCTCCAATGGAACATCGCATAGTTGAACACGCATAACACTACCTTCCTCTAATATAGTTCCAGCTTAACAATTTTCAAAAAGTCCGCCAAAATGCTTTATCTTTTGTACAGCTGGCAGTACGTAAAATGCGTCAATTTTCGGGATAATTCGGCAGATGCTTCGGGTAAAATTTGCTCCCGAAGGTCGAGTTTGCCTATTGTCTATTCTATAAATTGATATTTTTATCTTATTGGTATTTAAAAAAATGCTCCAAGAGCTTTCTTTTATGCAATTTACATGAAAAGAGTGAACGTATTCCTAACGTCGACTTGGCTTATATTTTCTAAAATTACTGATGCGGCGTCTGCTCGTTGCTACTTGATGCGTTTCCACCTGCATGTTTTCTGCTCACTCTGTGGGAATGCACCTGGCATGTGTTCTCCTCTGTTGACTCCGTGGGAATGCGTCGGTAACCCTTTCCCCTCTAAAAACGGTAGTCCACTATCGTTAGAAGTAAGGGATGTTGTTAAATCTGGGCTTTGCTTGATTTGTTACCGTTGGTGGATAGCTGATTTTTGATGGCGTAGAGGGTGGTAAAACTCTGACCTCCGTTATAGGTGAGGCCACTATTGATGAGGTGGCGCCTTTCCGGAGACAGATTTTTAAGATAAGATAGGTCGTATACTGATGGATTTCGTGATTCGATTCTAGCATTTTTATCTTCTCAGTGTTGTTGATTTTAATTTCTTCTAGCATCTCAAGAGATAATTGTTCTCCATATATTTTTCCTTCGGGTGTAGGTTGGAGTATTACAGTCAACGCGTTGATCGTTGATATTTCGTGTGCTTCGTATTTTTGCCCATTTATTTTGATAGAAGTATTATGGAATTTTATGAGGTAGGTTCCATTCAGAATGTGCGTGGTGTCTTCTGCTTCAAGTTGACTGTGAAACGCATTTTTTTGCCCCGGCAACTAACTGCTAAATGCGTTTGAAATTTCTTCGGTGTTGGGGACTTGTAGAGCGCTGATTCTGTTGCAGGTGGCGTTTGAGCTTTGGAGCAATTTTTGTAAACAATTGGTTAAACTAATGTCTACTATATCTGATTCTTTACAAATGGACAAATTGTTGTATTATTTACAATTGTTATTTTTTACACCATATAATTTTTCTTTATTTCTTAATATTTTTGTAAAGGGTATTTCCATTATTACATTTCCCTTTTTTATAGGTGTAATTAATAAGGTTTCATATGTTTCTTGCCTTGTGGTCGAAGTATTGATTATATAAAGAAAAGTTTCGTGATTACAAATGATTTTGATGTCAGCTAATTCTTATGCTTCCTCTATAGTTGAAAATGGTAACAGATCTTTGTTTAATATGTCAGTAGCTAGATTTATTTCTTTTTTTGATAGAATGAGGGAGTTGATGACCCCCATTTTTGCCCAATGTATGGCATAATTAATATTTTTTAATTCTTCTTTGACAATCTTTATTTTGTATTTCAATTCGGAAATGATACTACTGTTTGTCTTTTTTTCTTCGTTTAATATTTTTTGTATATCATTCGTAATTTGGTGATTTTATTAATTTGTTGATTATATAATTCATTGATTACAACTTGCTTGTTATTATTGTTGGTTATCTTTTCTCTTATTGTTATTAAATCCTCGTGATCAGGGCTTCCGGCGATCCATTTCCACGCAGAGCCTAGGAAGTCTAGTGATCTCTTCATCTTGCGTGGTTTCAAGTTCTGTACTAAGGTCTCGATTTGGTGGAATTCGTACATTAAGTATTTTGAGAGTGGGTGGTGTTGAACTATTGATAAATTTAGGATGGGATGAGTGTTAGTAACAAATCGTTCGTACTGGTCTAGGTCGATTATGTGAATTATCTTGAAGTTTCCGTCCTTGATATTTGTCTGTCCTGGGTGGAAGGAAATAATTTGCGAATTGGTATAGTCCAGGATGTGTACGTTAGCGTCGGTCGTGAGGGCGACGAGTTTGGAAAAAATTAATTTCGAATTTTATCCTTATGTATTATTTTGCCAGATTCGGTTAGTATAGTCGTATTTCTGTCCTCTTTGGCAATTTCTTGTCGGTATCTAGGGTTTAATTTTGTTCCGATTCGTTTATTTTGTCTAACGTAAATAACCTGTCCTGTATCGTAGGTCTTTATGGGTTGTCGTTTTTTGTTGTGGTTGGGCATGTCGGTCATTTGCTTGCGTTTGATCTTCTCTATATTGCTCAGACGTACATTTTCTAGCTATTCGGGGTTGACGTTAGGTATTCGGCCGAGGTACAGTTCTACTGGTCTTTTTACCCGTAGTTGAGTGAATAGTAAAACTATACTCGTTCACTGCGCGTTCGAGGAAATTTTCGAAGGGTCTAGGAGGTCCGTCACGTTTCAAGCATCTCATGATCTCTATGAGTGTAGAGTACCAACGTTTAATTTGGCCGTTGACCTCACTCTTGTACGGTGGAGTGCGGAAGAGTTTTATTTTAAGCTTGTCTTCTATCATTGACTCTAAGGACGCGGATCTAAAAGCTCCTTCGTTGTCAATTACTACTATTTCGGGGATACAGTAGAAAAATAGTATGTCTCGTAGTCAGTGGCGGTGCTGTCATTATTTGCGCCCGGAGCAAAATACTTTTTGCTGCCACATTTTAACGGAAAGGCGCAATATTACTATATTGCGCCTTTCCGTTAAAATGTGGCAGTCGA
This sequence comes from Oxycera nigricornis, assembly GCA_963942545.1. Classification (NCBI taxonomy): domain Eukaryota; kingdom Metazoa; phylum Arthropoda; class Insecta; order Diptera; family Stratiomyidae; genus Oxycera; species Oxycera nigricornis. The sequence continues at coordinate 41,104,445 of OZ012661.1, read as the reverse complement.
AAATACGAGTTATCCGTCAATGTAGGCTGTGAAAATGTTATCAACCTGTTCGACTATTCTGACTACTAACGATAGCTGCTCTTTCCTGCTTACATCTGGTGTACAATCTACAATTAATGAGTAATATTTGGCATTTTGGATGTTTGAAATAATTTTACGTCTTACTGCATTCGATATTAAATCAATCAACTGGTTTTGAATGTCACTGCTAAAATATTTATTTTGGCTATTGTGGTCATTGATGCGCTTTAGATGTTCTGCTAACACCGAGTCAAATTTATCTACTAATTTAAGAAAATTTCCATTGTTGGGCTCATACAAAACGTCTGAATGCCCTCTAAAAGTTAAAGATTGTGTGCCGAAAAACTGAAAAAATATCAAAAGCCGCTTTAAAGCTTCCCTCCAATGCTGAATTTCCTTAGTTATTTCTTTTTCCATTTCGGCAACTATTGGTTTATTTTTAGAAAGTCGCCATTCAAGCGCTTTGCAAATTTTAAAGTTGTTCATATGAACAATACTTTTTTCGTGATCTTTAATCAGTCTATTAACATGATTCCAATCAGAATATCCTATACAGGACAATGAACAGTTAATTTTGTTTTTTGAAAATAAGCGACAACAATAACAAAATATCGCAGATTCACTATTTTGCAATGTTCGCTCATATAGTTGGCACTAAATTTTATACCTTTTGAAGATGGAAACTAATTTGATTTTCATTTAATTCTGGCCAGGTTCCAGGATCTTCAAAATAATCTAACGGATAACTTGCACTAACACCTGGTGAAGATAATTTTAAGTTACCTGCAAAAACTTGCGACGAACTTGCTTCAATATTATTGGATAAAGGAAAATGTTGGAGACTGTCATAATTGGGATCTATATCTATTACTTCTCTTTCCAGAAAATTTTCCATTGCTTCGAACTGGAAGTTTCATCTTTCCTTCGTCGTTTCTAATTTTCAGTACCCGCCAAATTTTTCCACACCCGACATAATAATTAGTTTTTTTATAACGTTTAATCAATTTTATTCAAAATCACTGTTCAAAATTGTAATCAAAAAATCAATTGTTTTGAAAATCAACGTTCGAACACTTTATCACGATTTCAACTTCAGGTTCCATTCACTAATATTGAACGCTTTCAATGGCTTTGGTCGTCGACGATGTAGGAATCAGTTTCTCTTCGACTTCATTCTGAATAGAAGAGAGAGTTTGTCAACTAGCGGGTTTTTGTCCAGTGCTACGAGCTGTTAAGTAACGATTTCAGATCATTATATGTTCAAATTTCCATTTTATGCCAAAATTTCCCTCCAATAGAATTTTTAATTTCATGACTTAGACTCCAAGTAGAAATTGTATGGTCTTATGAAAAGCACCAAAACAGCAAAACCAAAAAAAATCCCGATTATACTTAATACAATCAAAGTAAAATGAATGGAAAATGCAAATGAAATTTTTTCCCATGGTCCATGAACACTGTGTGAAACATATTGCTATTATATCTCTTAATCGCTTTTCTCTTTCGACTTGGTTCAAGACTTCTAGCTTGAACCAAATTGCCTATAGCAACCATAGATGACTCATTTCAGTTTGCATAAAATCATGTGTGAATTTTCCCATCGTTTGGGTCAAGTTGTTTGTTTTGAACCAGCGTCAGTCCGCTGGCGACGATGAGCACAGTGTTATCTTATACATAGCCTATGATGATGAGTGACAATATGTAAAGTTGTAAGTTTACATGATTTGAATTCTGTAGATATGTTTAGCAGTTGACAAAATAAGCAAAATTTACTTGATTTAAGAAAAATTAATGGAAATATAGTGAGAGATGAATGTGGAATTATATTATTTTCAATATTGATTCACTTGTAATTTGGCGCCCTTTAATTTCGGCGCCCGGTTCAATCGCTCCATTTGCACCTATGGTAGCACCGCCCCTGCTCGTAGTGGTCTTTTAATGTCTTCAGCGGGTTTTGATGGTATAACTTTAGCTTGAACAAATTTGGTAAAATTGTCTATCGCGGTAAGTACGCGTTTCTTCTCAGTCATGAATATGTCAATGTGTACAATATGTCCAGGATATTGAGGAATGGGTGTCGGTTCTAGATATGGCCTGTTCGGGTGTCTGTCGTTGCTGAGCATGCCCGGGAAATACTAACTTCTAAAACAGGTGACGAAGTATTTAAGATTGTAACTTGGTGGTTCTCTCGTTTCACAGCTTCTTCGTATTGGTTACGTCGATTCCACTTATTATCACACTTTCAGAGGTTTTTGATCAATTGAAAAGTTTATTTTTGATTCGTAGTCTTTTTTCCTTTTTGGTAGATACCTGGAGTAAATTTTTTACACTTTCATGCTGCAAGATCAAAAAGCAACTTACTGCTTTGTCGAGCTTTTCCAGAGTGATGCCTTTTGAAATACCCAAGTAGAATTTTGCATTTTAAATGAATTTTTTTTCAACATCTGTGCGACCGTTCCTTATGTTATGAAACAATTCACCATACTTTTCAATTCTTGATGTCATTATATAAGTGATTTCTGAAAATTTGAGTTATTTTGCACTAGCGACTTTGGTTGATGTCGCGTCCAATCATATTATCTCATTACGTTTTCACAAGAATGTAGAACGGTTTCTTTTATCTCACAAATATCACCAAAAAGAGAAGATTGAAACGGACTTTGAGCAAGTTTGTCGCACAACGAAATTAAAACGCGTCTAATGTGAGCAAAAAACAAAAGTGCACTGACGACGCGACAAGTGTGGCTAAATGTCCATTCTGCGCTTTTTGGTTGTCTTTTGTATTTGAAAGGGTTAAAGTTACAGTGGTGTAAGTCACCTTCAGCTTGTTTTACACAAATTGACCCTTTACAAAAGGCACTGATGTCAATTCTAGAAGGAAGATATTGTGTTTAAAGCCTTTTAAGAGTGCTTTCATGATTGCAATGTAACATAGAGACTTGATCAGAATTTATTGTGGATGAAAACACCCCTTTTTTAAGGTACCGAAAATGACTTTCACCACTGTAAGTTTTCAGAACCATTGACTTACATCACTGATAATGGAAACATGAAAAACTTGCACCAGTGTGATTGTCAATTCAATCGACTAAGTTAACATGAACGTTCGAAAGAATATTATTTATTCATGAAAAATGTTACAAAAAGTGAAATGAATCATAAAATGTATTATAATTAATAAATAAAGCGAAACAGTATTGTAAAAACTGGTAAGTCAAACATGGATATCAAAACTAAAAAGTGTTGTGATGAACAAAAAATATTTTTTTTTCAAATTTCTGGATCAACAGTTTCCACTTCATCCAGTGGACCAACATCATCACATTCTTCAGTACTCGTCTTCAAGCAATGAAAGAAGCTATGATGGATAGGTGGAATGAACTGCAGAAGGTCAAGCATATCTTTTTTTTCGCTTCTGTAACCGGCCTCCCGTTCGGAAACAACAAGTCTTGATTTACGTTAGCAAAAAATTGTCTTCTACCAGCTTTTGCTGCTTTAAGATTGAGTTTAAAAAATGGAATGGAACCATTTAAAGCTTCTTTATAATAAAGCGTGTATGGCTCATCTTTTAAAATTCGTATCCATTGGATTTTCAACCAGTTAACGGGCCCATTTTCTTCATTTTTTTTCCTACGTGTGATACACTTTTTCAAGTTTGCAACAGATGCAAAATCATAAGGGTCCATTTTCGTCAACATAAACTTATTAATTTTCCTGCACTTGAGAATAATGCTATACCAATCTTCAGGAGTGTAAATAAGTCTATTTTTGCCGTAAAGCTCAATGGACCCAAAGTCCGTGTCATTGGGCAGGTAGGAATGACCACTCACCATAAATTTATGGTCTATGGTTTTTACAGCACTCTTATCACTCTGAATGTACTTCATTAGGTACAGCGGCAACTTCAGATTACGATTTTGACCAGTACATGCATCGCTGTACAGAACGATGTGCGTAGCAGCTGAAGCTTTCAATTCAAGGTGTTTGACTAGACATGAACCAATCTCTTGTGAGCCGCGGGAAGCAATGGTTTCATCCCAGCAGTACATTATTGCAGAGCCAGACCCAAGCTCATGGCATCCCAGGTTCTAATTTTCTTAATTCCTCTTCGTTTTCACATAATTTAATCTTCAATGCGTACGTGTCACATCTGCTGCAGGTGTCTTTCAATGGTTTATGGAAGTGCAAGTTAAATTCATTGTTGAATGTTCGGCGATAGATTGCTTCAGATACAGGAAGAAGATATTTCTCTTCGCACCTTTCTTTGTATAACTCGTACATAGCACGAACATTCATTTCAGCAGGTAGGAATCTTCTATTGGGATTCTCAGCTCTAGTATAATGTGACTGATACGACGGAAAGGAGCTAATGTGAGCGCGCACTTCATTCATGTCTGATTCTGAAGTTTTATGTATTGAAGCATGGCGTCCTCGACCATCGTATCCAGGCTGGAGATTCTCTCTTACCTTTTTTAGTGCTCTTGAGATTCGCCCATCTGACACTTGCAACGTTTTTAAGAAAAACCTTTTGCAAACAGTGATACTGTTACCTCTCACTTGAAATCTGAACACGTTTGTGATCGACTTTGGGTTTCTGATTCCCTTTCTAGGACGTCTAACAGCTGGGATCTTATGGGCGAATAATCCACACAACAAAACGTTCTGTTCGGAATAGGTACTCAGCTTCCAAAATGTTTCAAAAAGCTCCTTCCTAGGCGGTTCAGGAATTTTGGTGGTACACTTTTTCTTGCAGTTACAATCAAAATGGGGAAGGGACTTACCCCCGACTTCTTTTCCTCGGGAGGAGACGTACGGCAAACCTAAGTTTCTTGCTTTTTTTCTTTGCTCAGCTTTACTTCCGTACTTCTGGCGTTTTCTACTTCTCTGAGGACGTTCTATTTCTTGGTTCTCGTTTGAAGGACCCGCAGTAGGCACTTCAGTTGAGTCCTCTACAAAAAATATTATAACTTTGAAGGTAAGTGATAACAAAAAAACACAGGCCCAGTAGTTGAAGGCCCAACAAATGCAAATGTATTGAATGATATCAAGATTTTTGGCAATACCAAATAACACTTCTAGGTGATTTCTATAGAATCTTTGAAGTATAGACAAATCATAGCGTACTTAATATTAAGGTATTAATAATGTACCTTAGTAAAAAGCATGAATACTACGACATATTATGATTTGCCTACTTATCAAGGAATTTCAACGATTTGTATTGAACTCACCTTGAAAGTTTTATTTGACATCGCCAATGCCAAATCTTGATAGCATTCAATACATTTGCATTCGTTAGGGGAACTTATAGCAGGAACTAAATGATATTGGGTACCAAACTTACCTTCTATATCTAATGTGCTTTCGTCTTCTCCACGCTCCCATTCATCACTCGATATAATATCGTCTAATGGATCATCATTAATGTTCTCAAAATACATTGCTTACAATTGTTTACAAACAAAGTGGTGTAAGTCAGACTTACGTCATTGTGTTGTTAAGCAAAACAGCTGTTCCGCTAATGGAGATAACTTACACTGCCATCTATCGTCATAGAGATAAAGCTCTGACTTGACTCACTTTTTCTATCAACGGATTGGTGCCTCTAGATCGAGCTTCCGTACCTAAGTCAATTTTTTTGAAAAACTGACTTACACCACTGTAACTTTAATCCCTTCATTTGATCAATAAGATGGTCTCAGGTAACGAAATTAGAGGAAGCAAGACCAAAAATTGTTTAAACGAATATAAAGGACTCTTTCTCTCTCGAGACTGAACGTCAAAGAGTTCAATAGGATGAAAGCCTGGTTAATTTTAAATTTTTGCCACGACGTTGGTCAACAGCACAAAATTCATAAAACCTTAGTGCCGATTAAACGGTTTCATATGGAGCGTCTCCAAGAACGACGCAGAAAACGATCATTATACACAAACGGTAGTAAGCTCATGGTCATTAAATTTTTCGTTGCGTACTTCTTACATTTCTTCCGTACACAAATTAAAAAGTATTTTCTTATTATGTGACTTTTAAATTTTGAAATTCTTCCAATAAGTTGAGACCAGTAAATTTGATAGCTTTGGAGAAAGCTTCAACGTGGAATCTTGTGTGTCTTCTGTTGGATTTTGTGGCTAGGTCGAACGGCAATGGAATGGAAAGGAAACTTAATCAGTAGAACATCTGTTATGCAGATGTCCAGCGTAAGCTTTTAGGAGGCATACGCATTAAAGGGCGTTGAATTCCGCACAGCTGATTGAGGTGGGTACTTTTAGAATGAATTTACTTAAAATATGGGATGGTTCATGGAATGAATTAAGGCCTTCACGTCCACAGGGGACAGTGAAACAAGTCAGTCTAAGGGAAGCGAAGCCGATTGGCTCATCCAAATATACAAAAAGACTCTCTCTGTGGTAAACGCAGCATAATCTTAAAATTTTCACTAAGTGAGCTACTCTTGTGAACTGTCTTATAATCCAGGAATTCCTAGTTTTTTGTCAGCCTTAGCAACTCGTTAATTTATTTTCAAAAGTGTTTAACTCACTCTTCATCAATGACAGTTGAGATTCATGAAATAATAAGCAATAAAACACTATTTCTACAAGCGAAAATTTAGGAATTTCACGCAACATTGCGGCATTGTATTCTATGGTAATTTCAATCTCATCCCGTTGGTTGTTGTTTTTTCAGGAGGTGTAAAGTTTCGTTACTGTAATAAGTAATTGTAGCACATCATTTATAAGCGAATATAGCATGGGAAACTAAAGTAGGGTCTATTGGTTACGGGAGTCTTTTGGTGGAAGGGATTTGTGAATCATTACGCGAAAGGCGCGTGAAGCTCTGCTTCAAAGCCTTTTAAACGTATACATATAGCTATTATTAATGAACGCTTACAAGATGTAAGAGCGTAAACGAGAATTTTGATGAAACTGAAAGTTAGGGGTAAATGATAACCATTTATGGTAGCTGCGTCGAGAATTTCCGCGATTGTTTCTTTGTTTTCTATTATTTCACCATTTCACCTAAGTAAGACTAATATGAACTTCTTATTTTTGTTAGAACATTTAATATTCAGTGAAAATTCGATAACTTTGTTTAAAAAAATTAAAAATCATAAAAAACCTTACAAAAAATGGACTTAAAAATATGATAAATGATCGGAAGGTATTTAACCCTTGTGTCTACACCTAATTAAAATCCGTGTCATATAGTGCAAGAACACCCGGGTGTACCGGTCGATTCACATACAAAATATATGGGAATGATTAAAACAGGGGGAAAATTTTCAACGAATATGTATCTAAAAAAAGAGAGGGAAACATCTGGCGTTTGTATCCATTCAATTCATTATATTTATTTTAGATCAAAAACGAAACATAAAGAGAGAATATCGTAAACCTAATACAGCAGGTAAAATTCAGGTAAATCGCGCAGCACACCCGGGTGTACCCCTGGAACACCCGGATGTACACCTGTTTTTACGCAATTTTTACCTGTGTAAACAAAGAGCGAATGGTAGAAGCGAGAATATTGGTGAGGCAAATGGTTCGAAAAGTTATTCTAACATCGAGCGCAGATAGTACGATCAATACTATGCTCGCTGCAAACCGTTTTCTGACATGTTTCGCATGCTTTACGTGTCGGTAGTTTTTCTTACATAAATGGCACCTTCCCTTTTGTGGTATGCGAACAGTAGGGTCTCTTACCACCGTATTCGATTGGCCTTCATTTATGCGTTCTACCATAATCGTTTGAAATATACTTTCAACGGCGTTTTTCGAGAGAAAAAAATTACGAGTTTTGCTCTATTTTGGACATTTGGCAATACTAACTGAAGACAAAGTTCCTGAATAAACTTTCGACGGGCATCAATTGTACTGTTCATTGAACTATTCTCTTGAAATATTATATAAGCCGCAAGAACAGAAACACCCAATGTAGTATACAAAAATGTGAGAGGCGATCTTAGTGTTCCACGTTTGCAACTGTATTCCCCTAATATCTTATCCATTTTATCCACACCTCTTTTCGTGTGATTATAATCAATAATGATTAGTGGTTTTTTCACATTGTCTACAAATTCCGCCGTGAAATGATTTGTTGATAATAAAACGACGGCTTTGTTTTTTTTGGGGGGGGGAAATAAGAGCACAACCTTACGTCGTCTCGAAAACTAAACACACTCTAAAATATTTCTCTTGATCGACCTTTTGGCACTAAAAACTCAGACGGGATAAATGTTCGTTTCTTATTTACAGTGCCAATCATTGAAAGGCTATCACATGTGACAGTTCGGCCGGATCCTTTGAATATGCTGCACATTTAATTTTGATTTTCAATAATGGCATTTTCTTCCAGTTCTATATGCGAATCGACATCATCATTTGTTGCAAAATTATTATGTCTTTCCTCTTCATTCGCTAAATCACCCGGCAAAAATCAGGATCATTTAGGTGGTCACTTGCCTACACAAAATACATAATCACAATTTCACAGTTTAGTAACACAAATATAAAGTTAAAAAAATGCTTGCATCGCTGTCACCGTAAGATTTATTCAATAAGCTTCGTATATGTTCCTCATATTCTAAATTGCGCAATTTCGCAGCTCGTCGTAAACTTTGTCGATTATTTGGCAATGAAACACTACTTTGCGCCAAGTTGAGCACATTATCTTGCTTGCCATCATTATTTTGCACGTTATTTTGAAACATTTTGTACACTAAACAACTATTGGCAATGAAATCCGGCGTCTTACGAAATCCAAAAATTACATTCATGTGGAAAAACACGTGCACACCCGCAATTCTCTTCGAAATACACAAAATGACATATAAAACGCATGAAAAATACTGTGTAGTACAACGGCACACCGCGGTGTACCAAGAGTATGTTAGACGGATTTTAGACTTCACTCCCTTCTAACTCAAATCGTATTGGCCCAAAACACACGAATACGTGTGAAATACCTTCAAAACACAGTAGTTGAGAGGTACTGAGCTCAACAGCGAATAGAAATGTGAAAAAAATGTGTTGAAATACACTTTTGTATGGCTGATACACCCGGGTGTGCTGGTGTAGACACAAGGGTTTATGGACGCTCATTTATTGATTATAAAAATTTATTGTTTGTTGCAGTTTTATGAATATTTTGCGCGTCCTTCAAAAACTTTGGTCTTTTATTTGATGAAAACTGTTAAAAGCATCTGATTTGTTACAACAGTGGTTACTAGAGATGGAAATTATTTATATTACTTTTTGTTAAATTAGAAAAAGGCTTCACAGTTTATCTGCCCAGTTGAATCTAAAATCAATACAAAAATATTAATTGTGTGTGGAACGAACCAAACAAAGAAGTTGTGAAATGCGACCCCAGAGGTTCACATGAACAATTCAATATTCCCTGTAATATCTACAAAGCTATTGAAAACAGAAGTAAAAAAATAATTCTTAAAATAATATTAATGAAAACGAGACATTACAGTAAGTATAATGAGTCTGTTTGTTTTTATATAAAAATGTGATTAAAACAAAAAAAAATGTTCGATAAGTATGCATTAAATTTCAAATCTTCTCGAACATTGATTGTTGCTAAAGCAAATCAAATTAAAAAGAGAATGTAATATAATTTACCACGTATATTAATAAAATAAAAACGGTATACCTTAATATATTTAAAATTTAAAAAAATATTAACATTGATTTTACGCCTTGATCCATACCACAACCACATCATTAGAGTATGTGACATTAGATTATATTATTCGTACCCACTCTTAGCGAAAATTTTTTTATATAAAATTACAAGATTCTCTTTGAAGCATTAATGTTGGAAATATTGACTGCCAGCAGTGCAAACAATTTATTTTGGCAACTTATTGTCATTAAAAAATGACCACATGTGCCTAATACATACGTACACACACACACACACAGACGGACAAACATTCAGACTTCTTTGGAAAAATATTTTTCAATTATTCCTAAGCCAATAGATCATGAAGATTGGTTGGAAATTTTAATTTTGATTTCCGGACCCTACACAAGAACTTTTCATGTGCAGGTAAACTAAAAATAATACATTCATTTTGGGATTCTTCTTCTTCTTACAGTGGCCAGAAGGGTTTTTGAAACCATACTGGTGCGGGAGAGTATGAAAATTATGATATGTTAATAAAAACAAAATCCCTTTTTTACATCTTAGCACCTCATCCTCTTAACTATCGCTTTACTTTTATTACGTGATCAGGTTTTCAATTACGCTTTTCATACCAAACGATTCATTCTGATTGCTTTCACAAGATATATTCTGACCCAAAAATCTACGAAATAACAGCGATGACGTGCATTCACAGTAAGCAATTTATTGAAAATTAAGAAAACACAATAGAAAATATTTTGAAATAATGAAAGTAAAAAAAATACAAAAGAGATAGAGTGTAAGAGTAAGAGTGTCATTTATTTATTTATTTTATCACATTACAACAGAAAATTCCAATTACAAAAATGTGAAATAGCAACTTATTTATATTATAAATTGAGGAGAATTAGAAGAAGTTACTTGAATAAAACATTTTCCAAGATTCGTTTAAAAGCTGCAATACTGGAGGGAAAAGATCCAAGCTGAAGCCTATTGTGAATTCTAGGCAAACGGAGCAGCGGAGAATGAAAGTATACTTCCGTACTGACGAAAGGTAAAGTAAATATACCGGTAGAACGAGATGGTCTATTAGTTTGTATCAAAGTGACTCGGTGATCGATGTTGACTTCAATGTAATTATGGGACAACTTGTACAGAAAGTGCATATCTAAATACGTTCCTCGCGCAGCTAAAGACGGTAAGTTGAGTATTGACAGGCGTTCTTCATAGGGAGTGTAAGGGATGTTGAATTTAAATAGAAGAAAGCGGGTAAATTTTCGCTGAACTGATTCGACAAGGTTTATATAGGATTCGAAATAAGGAGACCAAATTTGGGATGCATACTCCAGAATAGAACGTACGATACTCACAAACAATTGGACAGCAGAGTGAGGGTTGGTAAAAACAACGAAATGTCTTAACACAAAACCCGAACGCTTTGAGGCTCTGGTAACTATATAATGGATGTGAGCGTCAAACCTTAGCTTCGGGTCGAAAATGATTCCGAGATCTTTCACGCGATCAACCGTTTCTAATGGGATTGAGTCAATACAATACAAAAAGGAGATGGGCAGAGTCTTAAGAGAGAAAGTCAGAGAGTGACACTTAGTAAAGTTAAGAGATAGGCAGTTAGCTTGACACCAAGGACTCATCATGATAAGGTCTTTTTGAAGAAGTTTGCAGTCTTCAAGAGTTCGAATCACCCTGAATATCTTTAGATCGTCAGCATATAGAAGACAGGGAGAGTTTAAAGCAGAGGTAAGATCATTTATATAAAGAGCAAATAGAAGAGGGCCAAGAATGGACCCTTGTGGCACTCCCGATTGGGGATGAAATGGAGTAAAGTGAGTGCCTAGAACAGTGACACGACAAGACCTACAGGATAGATAGGAATACAGCCACGAAAGAAGGGGGCTTGAGACACCATAGTGCTTAAGCTTACGACAAAATATGAAATGATCAACTGTGTCGAAAGCATTTGAGAAGTCAGTGTAGATGCAATCAACCTGAAGATGATTGTCAAGAGACGTAGCCACAGTGTTAGAAAGAACAAGTCAGTTTGAGATAATGGAGCGTTTAGGGAGGAAACCGTGCTGTTCAGTGACAATAGCGTCCCCTAACGCCAAGTAGAGATTGGAGTGAATAATACGCTCAAGAATTTTTGGGAAAGCAGATAAAAGGGATATAGGACGATAGTTCTTAACGGATGAGGGATCACCAGATTTCAGGATAGGAACAATGTTGGCCTAACACAAAACAGTATAACTTTCCTTTAAGCAATGAATAATGTAATTAAAACTAGAAAACAATCATATATTCAGATTTAGGTTTAGTTCTTTGATATCCTATCACTTCACGTACATCAAGCCCATAAGGGCTTGCGGCAGCACCATTGAACGATCAACCAATTCTATTGTCTATTGTGAATATGTATTTTTGACATTCTTGAAAATAAAGATCACTTCTGTCTTAGACACCAACTCGTGCAGTTTGTCACTCGATAGGAAAAGCTAAATTAGTATATGTGCTCCCCGGCACAGTCGGAGCAGCCATATTGGTGACCCCGACTTCTCAACAAAAAAGCAATTTGAGAACCCCGAATTCGCAGAAACAGACGACTTCAGACCCGCTTCTTCAATTGCTGCGATCCAGGCATCCACAGGAGCCATTTTGCGGATCCAACGTTGCCAAGACCAACGTGGTTTTTGGACGTATCAAATTTCAAGTAAGTTTTCTTCGTATTCAAAATGTCTGACAGCGATGATCACGGCATTGGCGCAAGCACGGCACAGCCTACGAATAGCTCAACATCAGCCGAAACTCCATACATTGCTGGTATACACGACATCGCACAAATAAAATTACCGCCATTTTGGCGTACGCGACGATCGTTATGGTTCGCACGCATCGAGGCGCAAATACGTCTGTGTAGAACTCGGACGGACGCTGCAAAGTCTGACAAAGTAGTTGCTGAGCTTGACTGCGCTACACTCGAGGCAGTCGCCGACATCGTTGAAGCCCTTCCACTAGAGGGTAAATACGACGCTTTAAAAGCCCGAATTTTGAGCGTTTTTTCCCTGTCGGACGACGCACAAATCCGAAACCTTCTGACTGGTTTGGAGCTGGGTGACAGCAAACCATCGCAGCTCCTGCGGAGCATGACCCAAGCCGTCGGCACCAGAGTTAGCGATAGGTTTTTGAAATATTTGTGGATACAGCGACTTCCTACTCGGATACAGTCCATAATCGCTGTCTCAGAGACAACGAATCTCACTAAGCTGGCAGAGATGGCAGATCGAATCGCAGAAGTAAGGGATCCACACGAAATTCGTGAGGTTTCCCAAGTCAGTCGCGAACAAACTGCGGATACTACAGCCAGCTTAGAAACACAGGTTAACGAGATTAGAAGGGCGCTTAGTCGCCTGGAACGCAACGTGGCGGAAAGGACTCAGCCCAATCGCACGGCAGACCACGCCCGACGTATCTGTTTTCACCACAAAAAATTCGGCCACGCCGCACGCCCATGTAAACCTCCATGTGATTTCATTCAACAACAGGTACAGGGAAACGAAAAGGGTCGCTGTCTGACCAGACGCCAAACAGCGACATGAGCCTTAGCCGTCTATTTGTTTACGATAAGCTAACGAGCACACGATTCCTTGTGGACACAGGTGCCGATATTTCGGTCATTCCTCGCCCACCTCTCGCGAACTTCAAACCATCTAGCCTGAAACTTTTCGCGGCAAACAAAACGCGCATCAACACTTACGGCGACAAACTCCTTACCATCAACCTTGGTCTACGCCGTTCATTCACATGGCGTTTTCGCATCGCGGATGTCAATCAAGCAATCCTAGGAGCTGACTTCCTCAGACAGTTTAAACTACTCGTCGATCTGAACAGCAGACAACTCATCGACACCAATACCAAATCGTCAACTCGTGGACATATCTCTACTGTTTCTATACCGTCCATAAACACAGTGAGCGATGACTCCCCGTACCACACTCTACTCAAACAGTTCCCGCAAGTAACAAATCCTTCTGTAGCAAAGAGTGCACCGCACGGAATCAAGCACCACATACAGATCGAGGGACCCGCGGTTTTTGAGCGTCCTAGGAGGCTCTCCCCGGAAAAACTAGACATAGCCAAGAAAGAGTTTCAATACCTGATTGACAAAGGGTATTGTCGGCAGTCAGCGAGCTCATGGGCAAGTCCTCTGCATCTTACACGGAAGAAAGATAATTCTTGGCGTCCACGTGGGGACTACCGTAAGCTAAAAAAATAACGAGGCCGGATAGGTATCCAATTAGACACATGCAGGACATCACTGCAGGCCTACAAGGAAAGCAAATCTTTTCAAAAATTAATCTGGTACGAGCTTTCCACCAGATACCAATAGCGAAAGAGGACGTACTCAAAACGGCCATAACCACGCCGTTTGGGCTATATGAATTTACAGTGATGACATTCGGGCTGGAGAACGCTGCCCAATCGTTCGTACGAACCGTATTCAATCGCCTTAGCAAATATGGGGTCGTAATCAACGTGGACAAGTGTGAATTCGGAGTCACGGAAACCGAATACCTAGGACACAAAATTACAGCGCAGGGTGTTCAACCACCAGAATCTCGTGTGCAGGCTATACGCAACTTTAAAAAACCTGAACGCATCGAAGACCTGCAGAGATTCCTTGGTGTTATTAACTTTTACCGCAGATTCATCAAGAGTGCGGCGGATTTGCAGGTGCCGTTACATGAACTACTACGTGGAACTAAAACGAAAAATGACATCATAGTATGGACTCAGCGAACCAAAAATGCGTTTGAGACCTGTCGAGAAAGCATCGCCAACGCTACGTTGCTCGTACACTTTCAACATGGAAAACCATTGAGACTCGTCACCGACGCTTCTGACAAAGTGGTGGGCGCGGTACTACAGCAACTTCAATCGGAACAATGGTTGCCACTAGCTTATTTCCAGAGGAAGCTGTCCATCACTGAAACACGATACAGTACATACGACAGGGAACTCCTCGCAATATATACTAGTCTTAAACACTTCCGTCATCTCTTAGAGGGCTCAGACTTTACGATCGTAACCGATCACAAGCCTTTGATTTACGAATTCAGCGAACGGACTGAAAAGGCCTCGCCTCGCCAACTACGTCAACTAAACTTCATCTCTGAATTCTCGACTAACATTGTTCATATTCGAGGCGATTCGAATGTTGTTGCGGACGCACTCTCACGAGTATACGAAATCACTACTCCTGCGGCATTTTCCGTAGAACAGCTGATTGAGGAACAGCAGAAGGACTCGGAACTCAATCAACTTTTGCAAAACAATACGACATCACTGAAATTGCAGTCCATCGCATTCAATGGTCACGGAACCCTCTTTTGCGACACGTCAACGGCAGACGTACGCCCATACTTACCCAAGTCGCTGCGAGAGGAAATCTTTGCGATATATCACAACCCAGCACATCCAAGCGATCGCGCAACTAGCCGAAAGATTAGGCGTAAATTCGTTTGGCCCAGCATGAACAAAGACATCGCTGAAATGGCACGCAACTGCATCCCGTGCCAGAGATCCAAGATCAACAGGCACACTCACAGCCCCATGCAGGAATTCGTGAGTACAGACAAAAGGTTTCAGCATATACACGTCGACATTGTCGGACCACTGCGACCATATCAAGGATTCAAGTACTGTCTCACGGTAGTCGACCGTGTCTCCCGCTGACCCGAGGCATTTCCAATGGTGGATCAAACAGCCGAATCGGCAGCAAAAATATTGTATGCGAACTGGATCTCCAGGTTTGGAACACCACATACAATAACAACCGATCAAGGTACTCAGTTCGAGTCCTCCTTGTTTAAAGCACTGTGCAGACTACTCGGGACCCATAGAGTCCGGACCACGTCGTATCACCCCGCAGCGAACGGAATGGTAGAGCGCTGGCACCGCTCGCTCAAAGCAGCGATCATGTGCCATGAAAACGACAACTGGATGGATACCTTACCCACTGTACTTCTCGGTCTCCGCAACGCCTTCAAAGAGGACCTGAAAGGATCATGCGCGGAGATGGTCTATGGCATCACCCTGCAAATTCCGGGTGACATATTCATGAACAGCAATCATGATTGCAATGCGCCACTCCTTGTAGACCAGCTGCGAGAGAAAATGCGAGACTTACGTCCGCAACCCGCATCTAACCATTCGTCCAGAGCCAGCTTCGTCCACGAAGATATGCAGAAATGCAGCCACGTTTTCGTGCGCAGGGATGGAGTACGGAAATCCTTAACGCAACCTTATTCCGGTCCCCACCGAGTGCTGCAACGAATTTCAAACACCGTTTTCACCGTCGAAGTCAATGGGAAACGAACTAACGTTTCCACCAATCGCCTGAAACCAGCGTATGTCGTCCAAGATCATCGAAGCGAACACGATCCCACTTCGCTAGTCTCAACGCGTAGAACTTCAGCAGCGGAGGCATCTCACAGCAGCCAACGACCAGTCATTCGGCAGCCAATCAATCCGCTACCTCAATCCATAACAAAAGTCTACCCACCAGCAAGTCGGCGAAACGTCAACACTTGACGTTATTGAAGAGGGAGTACTGTGGCAGCACCATTGAACGATCAACCAATTCTATTGTCTATTGTGAATATGTATTTTTGACATTCTTGAAAATAAAGATCACTTCTGTCTTAGACACCAACTCGTGCAGTTTGTCACTCGATAGGAAAATCTAAATTAGTATATGTGCTCCCCGGCACAGTCGGAGCAGCCATAGGCTTTTATTTTTCAACGAAAGCACGTTCAAGCTTTTCGGTATTCATCCATATGCATATACATTTTTTGTTGCGTCAACATTTGGATTCCATGCCACATGTACCTTGGAATCTCTCCGTACATTCGTATAAGTGTTTTTTTGTTTTTTGGATGCGATTTGTATGGGGCAAGTCAAGCAGAGCTTGGGCTGCTTGCTGATTGTTGCTTGGTCGCAAATAATATGTTGCTACACCCACCATATTATGAAAAAATAAAAGTGGAGTTGGCCATGATTGATTTTTAACGACACAATTTTCGTTAATTTGAAACATTGTTGTTGTTTTTCTGTTCTGAATGACATTTTTGGTAATATCAATTCAGGAAGAAAGCAGTATAGGTTAAAAAGCTTTAACGTTCCAGAAAATAAATTAGTGAATACGCGTGATACTTATTTGAAACGTTGGTAAGTTTTCTCTTTGCATTATGCCGAAAGATTGCTGTGCTACGGATTTTTTATTAAAATCGGGATTTTCGACTCTTTCTTTCGTGAAAAAACAAGAAATCGTTCAATCTGACAGGCCAAAGCCGAGCTTAAATTTAGAATCGAAAACGAAAAACGTCACCCGGAAATTCCATTTAGATTACTTTGAAAAATATATGTGGCTAACGGGAAGTTGTAAAATAAATAAATTGTTTTGTTGGCCGTGTCTTCTTTTTGCGAATGAAAAATCTGTTTGGATGAGTACCGGATTTAGCGATCTCAATAATTTTACCGGATCAGCTGCAAAGCATTCTTGTACAGAAAAACATCTGCAATCATTGATTAAGCTAGATACTTTTGGATCGCAGCGTATAGAATTTTTACTTAACAATCAAGTTGCATCTTCTAATCATTTACATAACGAAAAAGTCGAGTGAAATCGTAGCATTTTAAAACGTTTGATTGATACGGTATTATTTTTGGCCAAACAGGAGCTTCCCTTTAGAGGCAATAATGAAGAATCTACATCAAATAATCGGGGAAATTTTATTGAAACGGTGAATTTCTTAAGCTTATATGATCCATTAATTGAATCACATATTGAATCTCTTAGTACCAATGCATCGTTTCCGGGTTTGTCGAATAGAATCCAAAATGATCTTATTTCCGCGGTAGCTAGCGTAGTTAAAGACAAAATTGAAGCAGAAATAAGGGAAGCTCGTTTTATTGCTGTCATGGTAGACGAAACACCTGACGTAAGTGGACGTGAGCAACTAACAATAATTTTCAGATATATGACAGTAAACGGGATTGAGGAAAGATTTGTTGGTTTCGTAGATGTTAGTGCAAGTCGTACAGCTTTAGTGCTAACATCTTGTATTTTGGAAAATATTCAAAAATTTAATATCTGTAATAAATTAATTGCTCAATGTTACGATGGTGCTGCTGTTATGAGCTCTCATATTCGCGGGGTTCAAACCTTGATTCGGGAAACACACAAATCAGCTATTTTCGTTCCATGCTATGCACACTCCCTAAATCTGGCATTGTCCAAAGCAGTTGAATTGATTCCGGAAATTAAAGTATTTTTGTCCATATTAATAAAATCGCTACATTTTTCAATGCATCTACAAAAAGATCTAATTTATTTGTAAATATAGTCAAACGCCGTTTGGCTTCAGTTTCTAAGATCCGGTGGCATTACCATTCGCGAATAATTAACGTTATTTATGAATATAAAGATGAAATAGCAACATTTTTTGAAACATTTTTAAACGACTCAGACCACTGGAATGGCGATTCTTTGACTTTTTCTGATATCGACGTGGTAAAATTAACTAAATCAGATTTTCAATTATACCTTGTACTTTTCTCCGAAATATTTTCAAGAACAGATGTTTTATTAAATATTATTCAAAGCAAAGTAGTGAATACATCTTATGCTAGTAAAAAAATTATAGAATTTGAAAATTGGCTTGAAAATGACTTTTCTCTTAAATTTGAACACTTTTATGCAGCTGTTACAGTAGATTATCAGCCACCACGAAAAAAAAGTAGAAATACATTAGACCCATTACAAAATCAACAAAGAATATTTCGTGCAATTTTAGATATTGTGCTTGGGCAAATTCGCGATCGGTTTTATTCATTCAAACAGTTTTTATTTCTGAAATTGCTTCAACCGAACTACTTTCCTAAGTTTAAATTAAATTTTCCGGAGACTCGTTTGGATTCACTCCTAGAATACCATGGAGAATTTTTTGATAAGATACAATTGAAAAACCAGCTTAAAGTTATTTATTCGTCAGATGAGTTTAAAATTGCGAATGCTAGTAAAATTATGGATTATTTTCAAAGCCGACCTTATGTCGCAAACGGTTTCAAGCAAGTATGCATACTAGCAAATTATTAACAACAATGCCAGTAACAGTAGCAACTGCAGAAAGGTCATTTTTGACTTTAAAACGAGTTCATACATTTTTAAGAAATCGCCAGTCCCAGGAACGACTTTCGGATCTTGCTTTGATTGCAGTCGAGAAGGACCTTTTGATGCAAATGCGAAGAGAAAACAATTTTTTGGAAAAGGTTATAAAAGAATTTTTACGCAAAGAGAGGCACATAGACTTAGAATACAAATAAAAAAACGAAAAAAGTTTTTTTCATAAACGATTTATTCATTTAATCAAAGATTTTATTTATTTACATTTCTCAAAGAGTCCGCTTGAGTTTCTAGTTTATTTGTATTTTATTCTTCGTCTATGTTATACATAATTATTATGCTGGTTTTTTCTATAAGGCTTAAGGCCACTTGCAATGAATGTTTTTGAGGCTGTTATCACTTTACTATCCAGTCCATAAAAGTGTATTGTAAATGGGGTTTAAGACAAAATTCTGCTTCACTATGAGGAATTTCCACTGCACGTCACTGGGTGCCACATGACTAAATCTGTTTGCGTTCTCTATCTTTCTTTGCTGAGCCAAGGTGGGTCGGTTTTCCTGGAACGACGGCGAAGCGGAGTAAAGTGGGAGATAAGATTAGACAGAATAAGATAGAAAAGGCTACAGCTTCCTCGCAAGTGAGGTTGGAGAAAAAAGCAGCCTAATCTATCGAGGATAATTCACGGGCTAGAGAAGGAAAGTCAGCTTTATGAAAGTTGTAGGTTGGAGGAAAGTGGAAGTGACGATGCCTGTGAAAAGAAAGAGAGAGCTGTATATTGAGAGGAGAATTATGGGGATCAATTGGATCGTATGGAAAATCAGCCGTAGCTACTAAAGCAAGATGAGAAGGCAAATTTTTAAAATAAGATCAAGTAGACGCTCGTTGACATTAAAAGATGTTTTAAACTGTAGTAGAGAAAAGTGAGAAAGAAATGTGCAAATGAAAATGGAAAGGGGATTAGAAGATTTGGTAACCGAGGATGGATATAAGGGCCACTCTACTGACGGGGAGTTGAAATCACCACAAATAACAAGACTGATACAACGATTAAGGGAACTGTGGAAGGTAGATATTTCATTGAAAAAAATTTCATATTCAGACATAGAAGAGTTACAGGGAATATAGACAGAGCCAACTAATATACTGGAGTAGCAAGTAGTCGGCACTTTTACGAAGATTTATTCGACAGGGGAAGAATGAAAAAATTGATAGAAAAGGGAAGAAAAAATCGACTTATGAACACCGATGAGAACTCCACCACCATCTGCCAGAAAGAAGGAGATCACGATCATTGCGGCGTGGGCGGCGCTGTCGAAAATATAAAGATGGTCTGTTTTCGAAAGTTTTTACTAACGTTCCACTAGGCCAAAAGCCCCTTTTGTGAACATCCTTGAGCTCCGGTGGAGCAGTAATTTTAAAGGAAGCAACAATTTTATGTTCAATGTTGTCCTTTGTGAGCTTTCTGCAATTAAAGAAGGAAGGAGTATGCCCAAGTTTGGCTACGACATAGTCTTTAATATCATTGCAGGTGGTTGTATAAGCCAATCGAGAGATGAAGATTTGGGCTGGAGGAGCCACTACATGTAATGCAGGTGAATTTTGTGGCACAGGCTCCATATCTTGTTGCGCGGGAGGAGCAGGATGTAAAGTTGCAGCTAAAACCTCAGAGATCCCGGTTGCATTTCTTCACTTGACGCAGATGTAGCTGAGTGTCCGGAAGTTATAGACGCAGCAGGCGATAGAGTTGCAGAAGCGTTTGGTGACGATATTACTGCAGTGGGAGTTGTTGAAGATGACGATGCGGTAAGAGATGGCAGAAGTAAAGTTGCAGCTAAAACCTCAGAGATACCGGTTGCATTTTGAGGCTTAGAAACATCTGCACTTGAAGCAGATGTAGATGAGTGTCCGGAAGTTATAGATGATTTAGGTTTGGCACGTTGAAGGGACGAAAAAGTGACCATATTAATAGGTGCAGCAGCCCCTGATGAAGCCGTAAAGACACCAGAGCATGACTCCATTTTCTGGTTGAGAGCGGCTAGCGCGACAGTATGCTGATGCAGAATTTTTATTACATCCTTTAGTGTTGTATTTTGCAAGTATCGCAGCGGTACGATACATTGCTTGGATGCTTGGCAAGGATTTCTACCAACGCGGCCTGTACACCGATGCATTCCGCGTGGAAAGAACTGCCGGATTAACCGACGCAACTGATAAAACGAGCACGGTTCGACTCGGGAAATTTGCACATGGCACAAGTTGAGCCGAAAGGCGGTGAAGCCGTAGCCATTATGCAAAGGGTGAATATTGATTTTTATGGCAGGTATAGACTACTTTTAGGCAACGCAAGTTAGTCTTTATAATAAAGTTCGCAAGTGCATCTATACAAAAAGTGTTGATGTTTTATGGCACTGAGTGAGGAGATGTTGGAGCCGTTAAACAAAGCCAGTCGCACAAAGAAATCACTCGCGATGAAAGAGACTGTTCAATATTGAGAATAATCACTTTGTACGGGAAAGCACCAAGCAAACAAGAGTCAAGGAAACAAGCACTGCGATCGTAACTACACGGGCGTCGCGTAAACTTAAAGCAACAGAAGCGAGGGTAACGAAAGGGCAAGAGGTTGTTTCACGCACGTCAGTCACGGTTCGAGAGAGATTGTGGATAATCGACAACTACATGGTATAAAGACTAACGAAGGTAACCTCACTAGAAAATCGTCATCCTATTTCGCTCACACATCTGACTCACATTGCGTCACGTATTCACTGAAATTAGGGCTACCAAAGTAAAAAAATCGGAGAAGGCGCGTATGGCAGCCCAAAATATAACAATATTTCACGTTTGAATCAGGCGTTGCAAAAACGCCACATATTAAAATTTAGCAAATTGTCAGGTAACAAAAACGAATGTTTACTGTAAATCAATATTATAGCTTATGAAACAAACAAATATTCTATAAAGAATATTCAAACGGCACATTATTTATCTTCTTCTTCCAATACGTGTCACTCCACCCAGCTGGAAAATCACATCTTGTATGCCGCAAAGTGTTGCTGAAATTTCTACTGGGCAAAATGTCATGATTGTCTGAATCACATGACGTCACGGCAGCTTCGGAAGAGACTACCTATTTGTCTTTATACCATGGACAACTACTTATTTAAAGCAGACTAAATAGATGACCGTCAGTTATATTATTGTGATTTATTATTTAAGTGTTTGACACGTGATAATGACAACTTAATTCTGGTTTAAAGCTATGGATAGAACAACATTTACTTAAAATGACTTCTTGATTTGTTATTTTACAGTGTATTGTAAAGCTATGCATATGCTTTTGGGATGTGGTTGTCTTTTATCGGAGATAAAAGGTCCTTATTCTGTTTCTCGATAATACCTACGGGTTTTTCATAGACTCGTTTTAACAAAATACTTTCATATTTAGGTACTATGGTTTTAACGCTTATTTTGCCGAATACTCACTTCCTTGTAGCCATTTTCTAAGTAATTTACTTCTCCATCATGCCAAACATTGCATGAAGCTGCCTTCGTTCTCATGTTATAAATTGTCAAGTTGAATGTCGACAGCTTTACCTTGTTATAAAATACGGAGACATTCCCTCTAAGCAAGCTGACATAAGTCCTGTGGGAGGGAACTTCCTCCAAATTTTCGTAGGCAACACAACTTTCGCACTGGTACGTTTTGGAGACGAAAAATGAAATATTTTAGTCTCTATTAAAAATCCTTCAATATAATGTGACATTTTCAAATTATTAAGTTGTTGTAATCGTCTCGAAAACCGAAATTGAAATTTTCAACATTTCTTTACGTTTTGAGGTCTTAAGAGTATATTTAAGGGGTATACCTATCTTACAAGAAACAAATCGATTTTTTTACGGATTTCGAAAGAAAAGTACATACTTCTGTAATAATCAGTTAAAATTTTATAGTGATCTGAGCATTACATCAATATTTATTTCGATATTTTCGAGAGCGTTTTCGAGCGCGTCGGATACCCCTGGAGAGCTTTACGCACTTCGCACACTTGATCCGCTCAGGTCCGCTCAGCTCAGCTCAGCTCCGCGCGTCAGCTCAGCTCCGGCAGGATTACCACACACTTGGTCAGCTCAGCTCCGACATATTTTCAATATGTTTCTACGCTCAGTTCAAAGGATATCGTCAGTGTTCGACAAGTCTTTATGCCTTAGGTCGTACAAAACGGCATGACATACTGTTGCACTAATGCAATTAATTTTTCCTCCGAAAACATGCACCAAATAAAATTTTACATAGAATACTCATTTGATTTCGTTCCGGCATCCGCACAAAATCGATTTCTATCCGAAAAGTGCTGAAGCGATCTGAGCGGAAGCACCGGACCTGAGCTGAGCGGATCAAGTGTGTGG
Organism: Oxycera nigricornis; assembly: GCA_963942545.1. Taxonomy (NCBI): domain Eukaryota; kingdom Metazoa; phylum Arthropoda; class Insecta; order Diptera; family Stratiomyidae; genus Oxycera; species Oxycera nigricornis. The sequence goes on along the minus strand of OZ012661.1, from coordinate 41,081,183 downwards.
GCCTACACCTGATTGCATAGCTTTCGATTTTTTCTGAAGGCCTGAGCGGATCAAGTGTGCGAAGTGCCTTAAACGCGTTTTTCTCGAAACTACTTGTTTTGATACGGTGCCAGATATTTCTCAAAATCTACTTAACCAATCCATTTGAAATTTTTACAGCTTATTCCTCATATGTATAGGTATCGTGTTAATATCAAAGATCTTAACAATTTTAATTTTTTATATTTTTTTGAACAACAAATTTACCAAAAAATGACGATTTTTGGACAACTTTTTTTGAACCGTCGGCATTTTGTGTTTTTTTGGCGGAATTTTTTTCAGTGGTTCACACGATAGCCAGTAACATAAAAAACATAATATTTCTAATTTTTGTGTTTCAGGCAAGTCTTCCAGTTGGAATCAATGGCACCGTTTGGTAATCATTTTTTTGTGTTTTGATGACGTCACTATTGTGATAATATGTATATAGACTTTTAAATAAAGTGCTTCTTTTTTATTAACTTCAAGTCTTTATTAATTGAATGCAACCGGATTCATACCGGTAAATATTACAAGGGCTTCACAATAAATTTGTAAATTTGTATTTAAAGTGTTTTAGAAAATAAAATGTATAGTATGTGAGTGTGTACGTACGTACATTCGTGGACAGCTTTTTCTACGAGCATAACGCACCTAAACAAAGTCGTATCGACTTTGTTGAGGGGTTATTCGAAGCGTCGGTGCAATTTTAAAAGCTGATTAGATTTTGTCACACTTCTGTCGGGGGAAGGGAGTGTTATTTGGACTCTTTGAAGGTCATTTATGTCATGCACTATATCTTTCGAATCAAACCTACGATTTGCATGTTTAGGGGATCAATCGACGCGTATTAACAATTATGTGATTCTCCCAAATTTGTGAAAAAATGGTTGTAGCCGTTTTTTAATTTAATAAAAAAAGGTGCAACAAATTTTTTTCATAAAAAATAAATTTTTCAAATTTATACACTTTTATCAATCTTTTAAGAGTAACCAGCAAATTTTTTCCCCATGATTATGGTAAAAAAACTAAATTAACAAGCCGCGAGGTCCATACGGGCAACTTCCCAACAAATTTTTTTCATAAAAAATAAATTTTTCAAATTTATACACTTTTATCAATCTTTTAAGAGTAACCAGCAAATTTTTTCTCATGATTATGGTAAAAAAACTAAATTAACAAGCCGCGAGGTCCACACGGGCAACTTCGCAGTAGTATCTAGATAAACATTAAAAAACTAAACACAATAATAATTTTGAAACTAATACTACTTTAAATAATAATCATGAGAGGTATTCATATCGATAACAGAAATGAGTTAATATTAATCATATCATCTACGGAAGCATGCATTGATTACGTAAAGCTTTTGGTGGATGGGGATAGGTTTATTTGATCAATAAATCAAGGTTGACTTTTTCTACGTTATTTGTTATTTTCACAATGAAGATTGAAGGAAAAAAGAGCGCTAGCAAAAATGAATGCGGTTTTTTTTATTACGCCCACTGAAGAGATTTTTTCGCGTGATGGTTTTTGAATTGTTGCGTTCAAAATTGCCATAACTTCAGCATAATCACTGAATTTATATTTTTCCACGATTTTATATCAATGCGATTAATAATTATTTCATATTTTCTATTGCTCTAGAAAAATCTTGACCCTGCAGTCAAAAATAGACTCAATTGCATGTAGAAAGTAAAATGTATTACAAATGATGATGGAGGGAGTAATCGAAATCTTACGATTACTAAAAATCGAATCTACTAAAAACTACAATTTTTTATATAATGCAAGCTACAAAACATTTTACCATTCAAAACGTTGATTACGACAAATACAAATTTGATTGAAATTTTGTTGGTTTTCAAAATTTAATTGTTTTTTTTTTTTAATTAAAAGACTGTAAAAACTATAGAAAATCTGCTCAAATTATGCAAATATTATAAAACTTTGATTGAGTTTACAACAATTTCTTTAAAATAAAATATATAAAGTAATATCATTCGTTTGAACCTTCTTTACATTTTAATTTAGTTTCTTTCATAATCATGGAAAAAATTTGATGATTTCTCTTCAAAAACTGATAAGAATGTACAAATTTTATGAATATTTATTATTGTGTTGTGCAAATCAGATTAAAAAAATATTTTTTATGCAAAAACCGTAATTTTTCGCATTTTCTTCTATTAAATTAAAAAAAAGGCTGAAACGAATCTTTATTATGTTCAAAACAGCACAAAGATGTTAATACACGTCAATTGGCACCTTAATGATGCAAATATTAAATCTGGTTCATGAAGATCATGATGACTGTTAATGATTTTTTTGTAATCATGAGAAAAAGTTTTGATTTTGTTTTTACAAGCACTGTTTGGAGTATATAAATTTTATAAAAATATGTTACTGTGGTCCTTGAATCAGGTTAAAAATTTATTGTATATGAAAATAAACTTAATTTTTGCACTTTTTTTCTTAAATTTAAAAGCGGCTCCAATTTTTTTTTTAAATTTGATGGATTCACTGAAATGTTGATACGCGTTGAATGACACTTTAATGATGCAAATCGTATGTAAGGTTCGCGAGATATAACGCATGACAGAAATGACCTTCAAAGAGGCAAAACAAAAAATATACCCGACCGAAGTTTTCCAAAAACTAATTAGCTCTCAAGATTGCAAAGGCACTTCGATTGACATCCCGGCGAAGTCGATACGACTTTGTTTACGTGAGTCATGCTCGTAGAAAAAACTGTCCACACACACATACATACTTCTTTCTAAAAACACTCAAAATAGACTCTAAAGACCTCAAAACGTAAAGATATGTTGAAAATTTCAATTTCGATTTTCGTGGCGATTACAAGAACTTTCCATATACTGGGAAGTTAATAAATGAAGGAAAACATACGACTTTGTCCCGTAGAACCACGGGCCGTACTTGAAAGTTTGCCTTTATATGAAACATTACATACTGGTCTTACCTTTACTGTGTCCCCCCACCTATCATCTAAATTTAATATGCCTTATGGCATACCGTCGCGCTAGTGTCCAAGCAGAATTGAGAGGGACCAAGGTATATACACTAGAAGTATAGGTATATACTAGGTTGTCTATACACCTTTAGAGGGACTACACATACATAGCCTAGTGCTGTTTAACGACACAGGCTTACTTTTTTTTTAAAGGATTAACTTAATATGACGAATTTTAAGATGTGACAGTGTTCTTGTCGAAGTGTGATACGTACGCGCGGGAAAATTGTTAAAATGAAATTTCAAATCTAATTGACGCTTTTGTTCAGTGTTTTAGATCTTGTTTTTGGATGTAATTTTCATTATTCAGTATTAAGGAATAAAGTACAAAAATTGTAAATTTATTGTTATGGATTTTATTTAATTAATATTTCAAGTAAGTTGATTATTTTGGTGGTATTAAGTGGAAACCAAAAGGAAAGTTTTCTCTTCGCATTATGTAAGTATAATGCTGTATAATGTTTTACAAAAATTAGGATTTCAGAATCTTTTATTTTCGAGGAAAAATGATATTGTTAAATCCGATAAGCCAAGACCCGTCATAAAATTAGAGTATAAAACGAAAAAAGTCTCACGGAAATTTCGTTCATAATAATGTCATAAATATATATGCTTATTGCTGAAGATTGCAAATCACAACATTTTAAAACGATTGACTGATTTGCTTACACGTAACCTTGAAGGAAAGTAAATAATGATGAATCTAATAAAAATAATCACGTAAACTTTATGGAAAGGTTAGTTTGTTAAGTTGATACAATTGGTTATCTGAGTCGTCTGTCGAAACCGATTCGAAATGATCTTATTTGCTCAATAGCTTGCGTGATTAAACATAATTAATGTGGAACTAAAGGAATTCTCATTGATTGTTGCAATGGTTTGCGAAAATGTACACACCAGCTTATGCCCGATAAAAGTATGTGAGCATGAACTACAATTTTTAAACATGCAACATTCTACGAAATTGACGATAAGACTTTTGCATTTCCGTCCAAATATTTTCGTGGCTGTTTGAAGTTTTATAAAATATAGCCCTAGGTATAGCAATAAGTATTCCGTTCGTTAGTCGAAAAACTATTGAATTTGAAAATCTACTTAATGCATTTTTTAAAAATAAAACAGAAACACGACGGCTAAGAATGAGAATAAAATCGAAAAAGCCACGACCCTTCAGGTTCACACGCTCAGCTTTTTACTTAAATATTAAAAATGACAACGAAAAAAGTGCTACCTTACTTTTCTACCATATTTGTCGTTTCATATCATTGATTGGAAGGCGAAAAGACGATAGCTTAAATGAATGCGTTTATCAAGTCTACTAAAGGGATTTTTTTCGCGTTACGACCATTTTAAAAAGTTTCCATGACAGCAGCATTATCACTGAATCTGTTTTTTTTTCTACCTTTTTATATTTTGCAGTTGGTCTTGAAAAACATTGAATATACAGTCAATAATCGGTTTAATTGCATGTAAAAAATAAATAGTACTACAAATGATGAGGGAGGAAGTAATTGAAATCTTACGAACACTAAAGAACCAAACGATTAAAAAATACAATTTTTTAATTGATGAAAGAATTGAATCTTGCAAAGTATTGACTACAAAACATTTTACCATTCAAAGCGTGCATTACCACAAATGCAAATTTTTTTGACTTTTTTTAAATTTAAGCAGTTTTTTCATTAAAACTAAAACAAGGTATTGTGAAGACTATTGAAAATAGTGACTTTTAATGACTATTAATTCTTAGTTTATTAACTTCCCAGTATACGGGAAGTTCTTGTAATCGCTTCGAAAATCGAAATTGAAATTTTCAACATTTCTTGACGTTTTGAGGTCTATAGAGTAGATATAAAGTGTTTTTAGAAAGGGAGTTTAGTTTTAGTTTCAGTTTTAAAATAGCATTATTGTTCAAAAATTATATCTACATGTCAATCCTTAAATCTAAAGCCAACTTAATCTAAGCGAGGTTGTATCTGCCAGCAGATACGTTCCCGCGTACATCTATCCTACCTTACTGACTAAAGGTGAGCCAATGTCTGCCAGCAGACATAGACCTACGTTGTAAATATACTTAATTTTAGTTAAAATGTGTCCATAGGGTTAATAAAAGAATCTTAAATATAATAAATATATGTACATTTAATTTAAGGCTTGAACCATGTCGGACTCTAATGTTATTCGTTCAACCACCAGTATCGATAACGGTCGCGATCATTTTGATCAACGCCAAACCTCGCGAATGAGTAGCGCCACAGCTCGCTCGATCTGTTCGTATCCATTCTCGCGACGTACTTTATCTTCTTGTCGGTTGCCCGCCCATATGCATGGTATATAATCGGGCAACCAAGAGAATCTAGAATGTATCCATTTCTGTCCAGATAAACGATTGCTTCGGGGAGGGGGGGGGGGTAATGAAGCCCGTGGTGAGACATTGCTCGAAGTAAACATCGTTTGGATAGTATGGCTGCCAAACCCATGGGTTGTCACGCAAAGACGCGGACCTGATGACGTGATTCCGGATCAATCTCACGACCTGCTTTCTCGACTCTCGGTACCTCAGCGATGTCATAAATCTCCTGGTTGGAGACGTGGTGCAAGTAACCTTTCTCAGCTTTCCTGTAAACTCCAATGCAAGCGCGAAGCATCCGTCTCTCGAAGACTCTTAGCTTCTCCATAATGCTTTGACTCTGGTTAAACCAAATTGGACATCCATATGTCAGAAGTAGTCTGACCAGGGCCTTATAGCACGTCAGCTTTACATCGGCATCGATGTGTTTGGAACAAAGGAGCCGTCGCAGAGACATGAACGTCCTTCGCACTCCCTCCAGCGTGATATTCACGTGTTGGTTGAAGTACAGGTGCTGATCCTGGTACACACCCAGATAAGGCACGCACGTTTTGTGAGGAATGCACTCAGAGCTTTCCTCGCCTTCGCTCGCCACGATGTTGAAACCCTTCCAATTGCGCTTTAGGTCTCGTTTGGCATGCTGCAGGGTACGCCGAAACAAAATTGTTTCGTACTTCGCGCGTTTATGCTCATCCGCCAGTAGTTAGTCTAGAACTGGATGTCGTTAAAAATCCCTTGAAGATTCTCCTGAACCACTGAGACCTTTTTGCCTGCCGTGTAGGCTATGAGATCGTCAGCGAAAGCTACCAAGGATCTCTTGGGTGACTTATTGAAGTCAAACAAGCTCAGGAGGGGGCTGTTGAGGATCGAGAACAATGTCGGCGCAGTGACTGTTCCCTGCTGCAAACCATTCGAGACCTTGAAGTCGCGCGTTGTTATCAGGTTTCCATCTGTGATGACAAATGATTTGCCATTCAACATACTGCACATCGTGGCAATAAGTGGGCGCGGAAACTTGGCCTGAAGGAGCCTAAAAGTCATTCCATCAAGCCATACGGAATCGAAAGCCTTCTCCATGTCGATGAGACATGCTCCGACATATTCTCCGCCGTTAATCCTCCAACACACGTCCGGCGTGACCTTAGCTATGGCATGGATGGTCGAGTGGCCAGCTCGAAAACCGGACTGGCTATTCGCCATCAGGCCGTTCTTCCTAAGATGCACATTCAGTGCTTGATTGAGCACCACCTCAAACACCTTGCTGACATTCGGCAGCAAGCTGATTGGGCGGTAGCTCTTCGCGCTTAAAGCGGTCTTGCCTTTGTTCAAAATCGGAAAGACTTTGGCTTGCTTCCACCTCTCAAGAAAGTACGACATATTCAACATATTGTTGAACAATGTGCAATAGCTTCGGATTGCAACATCAGACATGTGTCAAAGAACAACATTGGGAATGCCGCCAAGTTCAGATGATCTCTTGGTGTTTACCGATCTGAATATGATGAGCAAGTCTTCATAAGAGATGAAGTATCCAACTAAGACAGCATCCGGTATCGAGTCGGTCTTAAGTGTCTCATCGAAATGGAGAAGTGGCGTGCCGTCCAGGCTTGCCTCGAAGTCAGAACCCTTGGCTTCGACGACTTCTGAGAGTCGTTTGCTCCCATGTTCCGGGTGTGACCGATGGATCGATTCAAAATGGGCTCCGATCAGCTCCAGCTTCTGAGCTTCGTCACTCACAACGCGGTTGCCTTGCGCGTCCACAACCGCTGATCCAATTCATATTCGGATACATTGAGAGTCGGCACGGTAGCGCGAGGTTTTTTTCGGAACAGGCTGTTGACCTGTGCGTACATCTGGTCCGGGTCCTTGAGCGAGATGCTTCGCAGTTTATCGGACCATTGGCTGTTCACTTCGTTCCTGTAGCTCTGTCGGACTAAGTTCCGGACATTCCTCAGGAGCAAAATCGTTTTGATGCGCGTTAGAAGGAGGCTTTTCAACTTTTTCAGTCGTTTGATGACTGGGGTATCGTATCCCTCCATGTCGTTCCGGGGTTTGATCTTCGGCACCACGTGTTCCATAGTGTTCAACATCAGATTGTCTAGCTTTGAGAGATAGCTCTCTATCTCGTCAATAGTCAGATTTCTGTCGCTGGGCACCATGCAGCGCGGGTCATCCTTCAGATACTCCCGATCAAACCTCGTTTGGAATTTTTTCCAATCGTTTCTCTTGAGTTTTAACCTGTGACCTCCAGCTTGTGCTGGAAGAAAGAAAACCTCATCTCTCTCATGCTGTACTTCCATAACGATAGCGCTATGATCGCTATCATATGGGAGTGTTTGCGGCCTCCATTCAGGATTCAATCTCTTGATGCATAGTCGCGCATCAGCTATGCACAGATCCAGATAGGAGTTTGTCCTTGGAAGGGTCGCACTCTCCGGCCCGTAAAGTCGACACCTGTACTCCACCTGGCACTGTGTTAACCACGATTCCAGGACTACGCCTCTTGGGTTGTTGGTGGCGTTCAGCAACGATTTGTGCATGGCGTTCAGGTCGCGGGCAAGTACATTGAAATTGTGTAGCCTATCCAATTCGAGTATCTGGAACAAGGAATGGAATTCGTCGCGGAACTTGGACTTATTGTTTCCGGTTGCATAGACAGAGATAACAAACAAGCTATCACCGCCCAGCATATTAAAATTTGATGACTGAGACTTCCAGGCATTCAAACACCTTGAACTCGGCTCTCTCCACCACCGTGAAACGATAAGGCCTTCTAACCAGAATCCCGGTACCACCTCCTCCATCACATTTGACCCTATCGTTTCTCACGAATTCAAAGTCTTTGAATGTCATAGAATGTCTCAAATTCAGGCGGGTTTCTGTGGGTAGCACAAGATTAGGCTGTTGCCTGACAACAAAATCGAGCAGATTTGACCGGCGGTGAATCGTCGCGATGGAATTGACGTTGATTGAAATGAGCTTTAACTCATCAATCGCTAGAAATGACGTGCCACGATTAGTGTCCAACATGGTTCAGACCTGCATGGCTAAAAAGGAAATTAATTTTATGTGAGTGATGTCTTACTACATTATTAATAATATCTCATTTGTTCAGAATTTCCAAGATTATACCATTCGTGGCACCTGGCTGTGGGGCTGAGGTCATGGCTAGGCTTGCTGTCGCTGCACCTCGGGTCATTGCAGCGAATGAGACTCCAGGTCTTAGGTTGGCCATTGCTTGCTTCGGCTGGGATGGTTTAGGCTTCGAAGTTGTGACAGATGTTGACCTCTTCTTCATTTCTTCCAGTCGTTTATAGGCTGGACACCCACGGAAGGATGCCAGGTGGCCATACTGCTCACAGTTAATGCAGAAGACTTTGTCCTTGGCATCATTCGCTTGTAAAGGACATTGTTGTGGCTCATGAAGATTGCTGCATTCGACGCAGCGATACTCCATTCTGCAATTAGCCGAGGAGTGCCCAAAGCGCTGACACCGGAAGCACTGCATGATCTCGGTACGTTGCAGACGTTCCCACCGAACGGCTTGGAAATTAACATACCAGATGGTTTGTAGCTCGCTGATTTGTGCGTCGCTTGGGAGCTGCACTAGAAATATTGGTAGCAAACGCTTTTCCAATGTGGATCTCCGAGTAATAAATCAGCTGACTGACAGAAAGTTAATGTTGTTATTTGCTGTCCTCAGTGAGGTCAGCACATCTGCAGGTATTTCGTCCACGTCTAAGCCCTTCAAGAGGAACATCTGCTTTTTGTTCTCCTTTGGAGTGTAGGAGTAGAATAGGGCGTGCACAGTCTCCAGCATGGACTTGGCAGTCTCGAAGTCCTCCAAGTTGGTGACTTTCAAGATTACCTTTTCGTTCAACACTTGCTTCAGCTGGAAATCCTTGATGCCAGATGTTTTGTTGAGCAGCTTAGCCAGGTCAGTGCCGCTTTGTCGGAAGGTTGTTATGGGTGGTATTTTGCTGGCTTTCTTCATCATCTGTGGCGGATTTGTTTTCGCCGCAGATGGCTCCGCTATTGAGATACCAGTGGTTTTCGTGGCTGGCTGCCGTTCCTCTTTCTTCTTGTTTTTTCGTTTCAGCACCTGGATGAAGTCAACGGCAACTGCTCCAGAGCTAATCATCACGGTGTCACCATTTTGAACGACACAAAGATTGCTTTCAAAATAATTTTCCGCAGCTGCTGGTGATGCTGACGCTTTTTCATTTCCAATTTTATTTTTTTGGCTTTCGGCGTTGGGCTTGTCGTACACGTTGTCGCTGCTACGGCTGGCTTGGTGGCCGCATTTGTCAACAATGCGCTTCAGCTCTTCGATTTCTCTGCGGAGTATTGCATTCGCCGCCTGTGACTTTTCATATCGCGCTGTCACGAAGCGCTGAACTAATTTCAGACGCGCTGCCCGATTTGCAGTTTTTAGGCCTTTTTGTTTGGTGACTACCTCATTTTACACTTTGCGCAACGCGCACAAGACCAAACCAATGTCAATAATTTGTCTAGGGGCAGTTTAACTCTTTGTCTGCACTTTAAATCACAAAAGTCACTATCTCGTCTTTTGAGAAAACAACCTGCACAATAAAAGAACCACTTTCTCACGCAACTTGTTAACTATAAGCAATCCAACATCCACGTTTCTTCTAAGGGCAGCATTATTCACAAACATAAACAATGCAGTCTCATAACTTGCTCCATGATTCCCAATTCCAACTAATTGTTTACACAACTGCACACACTCAATGTTTGCGCTGATTCATCTCTTCATCAGACGCTGACACAGCACAACACACGGTATCCAATTTCACCACACTGCGGCAGTCCACTTCACGAGTCCGATTTCGAATCACGTCCGAACGCTACGGATGCTCAGCTCGAACTCTTTTAGAAAGGGAGATGTATGTGTATGTGCACGTATGTACGTACGTACGTACGTTCGTGGACATTTTTTTTTACGAGCATAACTCACGTAAGCAAAGTTGTATTGACTTCGTTGCGTTGTCAATCGAAGCGTCTGCTTTTGTTTTTTCCTTATATTGTAATAACAGTCTCTAATACTATTGTGTAAAGAAGACATCTCCATAGTCAAATTATCATTTTCAATACTGCTATGAACATATCGTGATAATAATTCTGCAGCCTTTAATGCCTCTTCTGCAGTAGATAATTGTTCTTCCTCGACTTCCTCTTCCCCATCACTTTAGCGTTGCTCATTGGCTTTAATGTTCTCTATGATTTTTTCATCTGTGGGTTCTTCGGATGTAAGGAGAGCGCTATCGATGTCATCATAATCTTCCCATATTTCCGGTGCTGCTAAGGAATCTGGATTTAGGTTACGCACCCACAACGGTAGAGAGACGTCATCTTCTTCATCAAATTCATGTTCTGCTGTTTGCAAAGGTAAACCGTCTTGGTTTTCAATGAACAAAATTAGTTTTGAGTGATCGTTTTATTCCTTGATCCATTGGCTGTAAGACTGATGTTGTGTTCGATAGAAGCAAATCAAGTGTTATGAATTCCAAATCAGTAACTTTGGGGTGTGCCGGGCAGTTATCAACCATCAATAAAATCTTTTTCTTCATCTTCACCAAATTGCGTTGTTCTAACGTCATCCAAGCCTTACGATTGTTTGCATAATCGACAGTTAACAATTTAACACTGCCAAAACATCTTGGTTTTTATGACTTTCCAATAACGAGCAATTTTTTCTCTGTGCTGCTCATATTTTCTGTCATCATGACAGTTATTCTATCTTTCAACAACTTGCCTCCACTACAATTCTCACCTTTAAAGTTTAAAAATCTGTCCGGCATTAATTTGTAAAATAGTCCAGTTTCATCTGCATTAAATATCTCCTCATCTGAAAATTGTCGTCGTAGATTCGGCCACACAGACGTCAACCAATTTACTGTAGAATTTTGATTGGATTCACCGACGATTTTTCCCGCCACAATGTATGTCAAAATTTAAAATGACTTATCCAGCTAGCAAAAAAAGTTGAAGTCAAGAATACCAACACGAACATTTGCCTTTTTCTGTAGCATAGGGTCGCTGCCGAGGATTTCTTTGTTTCTCGTAATTTTAAACCACCGTGTTAACGCTTGATCGAAATTTTCCCGTCGCGATTTTTGAAGCCTTTCCGGTTTCAAAACATTTGCATTGAACGATTCCTAAATCTGATTCTTGTTTTAAAAATCATTGAAATTTTCGAATGACCAACGACAAATTCCTTTGATAGAGATTAGTTTGATTCTTCATTTTCTAATCTGCATATTATTGCACCTTTCTCCTAAATCGTAAATGCTTTACAACGACGTTGAGATGTCATTTTCTTCACTTCACAAATCACTAACAAACAATGCGTGACCCTCGACTATCAATTACTCACTGAGACTCAAAACTAAAACAAGCTACGTGCCACGCACGCGCTTAATGAATCATGTCGGTCACTATAACCGGATATAATTCATTATAAATCGGTCTTAATAAGCGAAATGTCACTATAAGCGAAGTCATTATATCCAACTCTATAGAGAATTTTATATGAAAAGAAAACTTCGCTGTGTAATTGCTTCATATCAAGCGGCAGAATCATAATAAACGGTGTAAAATTGTCGGTCAACCGAATTCAAAATCCGATTCGTTGATTTGTTGAGTTTTGTAACTCTTGATCAAAATGGAAAACTTCACCTGATTCACAAAAACTGTTGTCACTTTCAAAACTGTCGGTCGACCGAATACTTAATCCGGCCAGTCGAATAATTGAATTTCGATTCAATATCGAAACTCCCTTGAGTCTTAGAAAAAATCAAGTTGAAGTCTGGCTTGTGAATGACTTTGAATATTTATTTTCTCTGAACTTATATACTAAATTCTCACTACATGAGGATTACTTAACACTCGATGCTAGTTGATGCTGCACAAAATGGTATTAAAAATTGATGGCCAGCCGCTCATTCTGCCATTAACTCGCTTTGTTTATCACAAGTATCGGATATCATGCATTGTATCGTTCAGCGGCACGCTTCCACATTTGAAGCCAAAATTGGATTTCGGTCATTAAAAAATGTGCCGATCAAAATCTAAACAATATGTAGATTTAACGACAATACGTGATCCAATACTTGTGATGAGCGACAATGTTTGAAGTAATTGGAAATGAATTTAATAGAGAGGCGATAAACTTGAAAAACTAATTGAAATTTGAACTAATGCTTAAGACTTTATTGTAATTGAAAAAATGCTTTTGAATTTATGATAATAGGAAACCTGCTTAATGCTAAGTGTGTGGGGACGCGTATTAACATCTTTCCCCCCCCCCCCCCGTTGAGCGCTAGGTCAACTCCTGTCCTGGATTGATTGCTATCATAATGGGTGGTGATGTTCTGGTATTTCGCTGCTTATGTCTCCAATATAAGTATCTCGCAAATAGATTCGCGCCGAAGAAGACCATAAGAATAACTGAGGTTGCCCATTGTAACAGGCTTTTGATGTGTTTAGTCGTCGTTTCTTCGAATTGATGTCTTTGACTTCTTGACTGGTAGATGATATGGGACGTGGGTGTGAATCAGTGCTCGCATTACCTTTTGGTTCGGAATATTCCGTTTGGATTGAATCTTCTTTCATGGGTTCAATTTCCTTCCCTGGTTTGCCTCTTATGACTCTAGCCATACGCCATCTTAATGGCGGTTGGTTGTCTTCTTTCAGGATGACCATTGTTCCTGGCTTTATTTTTTCAGGCACACGTTTCCATTTGTGTCTCTGTTGAAGCTGCGATAAGTATTCCGACGACCACTGCTGCCAAAAGGAATCGCTGTTGTCGTTTAAAAGTTTTCACCTTTGTGGTAGAGAAAGATTTTGCTGTTGAGCTTTTACATCGATTGGATTCGTCAGTGGTTCGCCGATTAAAAGGTGTCCTGGAGTTAAAGCCGTGATATCGTTTGCGTTGGTTGTTAACGGTGTGAGAGGTCTTGAATTGAGGATGGCTTCAACTTGCACGATCACTGTTTCCAATTCTTCGTAGGTGAGTTGTTTTTGATACCCATTTTTAACTATCATGTGCTTTGCAGACTTTACAGCTGCCTCCCATAACCCACCAAAATGAGGAGACCTTGGAGGAATGAAGTGGAAATCTATTCCCTTCGTTGAGCAAAATGTTGACAATTGTTTTTGCGACTCATTCGCATATATTGTTTTCCTTAGCTCTTGTAATTGGTTGCTTGCACCAATGAAGTTTGTCGCATTATCGCAATAGAGGTTTTAAGGTTTCCTCTTCGGCCTGTGAAGCGCTTAAGAGCATTAATGAATGCTTCTGTGGTCAGGTTGGGGACCAGCTCCAGTTGTACTGCTTTCGTGGCAAAGCAGCAAAAGACCGCTAAGTATGCCTTCTGTGGCTGATTGCCCCTGATTCGATAGTGAATCCAAAGCGGTCCTGCAAAATGAACTCCAGCGTTCACAAATGGTCTAGCTGGTTGAACCCGATTGGCCGGAAGATTACCCATGAGCTGATTCATGAGTGTTGGTCTGGCTCGTGTGCATCTCACGCATTTTTGCACGACCGACCTGGCTGCTTTCTTGCCATTAACGGGCCAGAACCTCTGCCTGGCTTCAGCTAGTAAGGCTTGTGGCCTTGCGTGTAAGTTCTCAATGTGTAATTCATTGAGAATCAGTTTCGTTACGTAGTGGGCATAGGGAAGAATCATTGGGTGTTTTGCATCGTATGATAAATTAGATGCTTCCAAACGACCACCCACTCGCAAGATTCGATGTTCGTCAAGAAATGGATGCTAACTGATTAATAGGTCACTGCTTCCGACCTGCTTGACGGTGTTTAGTTGCCGTATCGATTCACCATATGCATCTCCTTGAGCTTCCCTTACTACAAACTCTAGTGCGTCCTCCAGCTCATCTGTTGATGGTGAAGGCACTGTCTGATCTTTTGGATGTAGTTGAGCATGCTTGCTTCTTTGTTGTCGTACGTTTTTTATGAAACGTCGAATTATATCTACTATGCGTAGTAGCCGATTGAATGAATTTTTGTGATTGATATTTGATATCAATGAAGTTGAAACCTCACTTGCTGCGAGGACAATTTTTAACTTCCTTTTTTCAAGGTCGGTTTCTGCTGGCTGATATGGTTGGGGCCAACAGTCCTGTGTTCCGTGGAGGAACATGTGTCCGTAGAACCACAGTGATGAATCAAGTAATTTTTCAGCATTGACCTCTCTGGATACAAGGTCCGCCGGATTTTGACTCTATTCGACATGTCGCCACTGCTTTGGAGATGAGATGCGTTGAATCGCAGCCACTCGGTTGGCTACAAACGTTTGATACGATGAGGTTTTCACGCAGATCCAATTGAGCGTGATTTCTGAGTCGGTCCAATAGAAGCATTGCAAATTTGGAATTTTGATGTCCTGTTGAACTCGATTTGCTAGTTCGGCTGCTAGTTTTGCTGCACAGAGCTCCAATCTGGGTAGCGTGACTGGCTTAACTGGTGCTACCTTTGACTTAGCACATGCGAACATTATCGGTATGCGTAGTGCGGATGTACAATGCCGCTCCATATGCCTTTTCGGAAGCATCTGCGAACGCGTGTAGCTGTACGTCTTTGGGCATCTTTCGATTGGATATGTGGCGAGGGATTCGAATTTTGTCAAGTTGCTTTAGGTCGTTACAGTATCTTGACCATTCCAACATCAATTCTAATGGAATTTCTTCATCCCAGCCTATTCGGAGCATCCATAATTTTTGCGGCAACAGTCACGGGTGCTATTACTCCTAATGGGTCGAATAGGCGGGCGATGTCGGATAATGCTGATCTCTTCGTCACCTTGTTGATTTCTATGCGTGGGCTTCTGATTTGAAATTCGTCAGTCTGTGGTACCCAAAATATCCTCAAGGTTTTGATATAGTTTTCATTGACGTCGGCTATGTCCAATTCTAGTGCCTGATGTTCTTGCGGGATGTTTTGCAGCAACTTTGGGTTGTTGGCACACCTTTTTCGGAGATTGAAGCCTGCCGATCTTAGAGCTGATTCGAGCTGTCGTTGCTTGTATATGGCTTCTGTGATGGTATCTGCACCTGACATGACGTCATCCACATAAAAATCATCCATTAGCACTTTGGCACCAGCAGGAAGGCTTTGATTTGTCTGTGCCGTGAATTGTTGTAAGCATTTGGTTGCAAGATATGGAGCTGATGAGGTGCCGTACGTTACTGTATTCAACTGATAACACTTCAATGATTCGCTAGGATCGTTGAGCCATAGGATGAGTTGATATTTCCTATCCTCTTCTGACATCAAAACTTGCCGATACATTTTTTCTATGTCGGCCGTGAAAACAAAGAGCGGGCATCTGAACCGCAGGAGGATTGTGAAGAGCTCTGGTTGGATAGTTGGCCCTGTACACAAAATGTCGTTTAGGCTGTACCCGGATGATGTTTTTGCAGAAGCATCGAAGACGACTCTTAACCTTGTAGACGTACTATCATGTTTAATGACGCAATGGTGTGGGAGTAAGTAGTGCGGACCTTTAATAATTTTAAAATCCACTTCGCTCATGTGGCCCAATTCTTCATAAGTTTTCATGAAGTCGCTATATGTTTTATGAAGATCGGGGTCTCTTCTGAAACTCTTTTCTAATTGCAAAAATCTCGTCACGGCCATATCTCTGGATGATCCTAATTGACTCGGATCACCACGGAAAGGCAGTCTGACAGAAAATCTTCCACTTGGCAATCTAGTCGTTGTTCGGCTAAAATGATCTTCGCATTGAACTTCCTGTTGTGTTAAGGTGGAAGAATTTCCTTCCGTTTCTTCAAGTTTCCAAAATCGTTCGACTTGTTCGGTCAATTTTTCATCATCGACGCTGAAGACTCCACATGTTAGTTGTCGTGAATTAGGGGTCGCGATTCGGCCCACTACTATCCAGCCCAGATGTGTATTCTGTAACAGTGGAAATCCCTTCGAAGGACGTATTTGTCCATTTGTTAGGAGCTCGTAGTATACGTCCACGCCAAGAAGCAGATCGATCTGCTCCCGTCGATTGAATTGAGGATCAGCCAGTTGTACATATGCTCTTGGGTATGTCCCAAGTGCTGATATCAATGTTTTGTGTAGGTTGGGAAGACGTGATTTGTGGCAGCAAAACGGCATCCAATCGTCTGTTAAATGCGGTCACTCTTGATTTGATTGAGAGTTCTACCGCTTGCAATGTTTTCTGTGATATGCCGCCCAGTCCTTGAATTTTCATGTTGAAATATTTTGTGCTTAGTCCTAATTTTTTCGGTGCAGCTTCAGTTATAATGTTAACTTGCGAGCCACTGTCAAGTATTGCTCTCATCTCTACAATTTTGTTTGCTTGATTGTTGATATTGATGCGAGCGGTTCCCAATATGACCAGGGAATTATTGGAACTTGTTGTTCCAGTTGGTAGTGCCACTGATTTGACTGCGGTGGTTTTATTTGAGGGAGAAGTCGTCTTGTTGATTGCATTGTCGATGTGCAAAAGAGTGTTGTGTTTCTTGTTACACTTTCGACAAGTACTTGCACTGCACTGGGTACTTTGATGTCCCTCACGTAGACAGTTCAAGCACAAATTGAGATCTCTGATTTTGTTGACTCTCTCCCATCCTGATAATCGAAGCAAGCCTTCGCGGAAGTATATTGGATGATGACCACCACAATTTATACATACATCTGCTGCGCCGCCTTTTGCAGACACCAATGATCCTGGATGATCGCTGACATATTTGCCTTGATAATGAGTCCGCTTTTCCTTGCTTACAGCCTCCAATGATTGGAATCGTAGTTCAAGGAAGGCTAGAAACTCCTGAATGGTCTGTAACTCTCGTGGTGAAGTTAAAGATTGCTCGTACAAAGTGTGGGTTACCTTGTCGAGTTTTTTCAACAGAATGTGCAACAGTAAAGGGTCCCATTTTTCTACCTCAATGTTGAGCTTTTGGAGCTCTAAAATGCATTCGCTGCTGTCGTCATGCAGTTTTTTCAATGAGATAGATGATTCTGCTGTGGTTGTCGGCTGCTGTGTCAATTTGTCGAGCAATGTTGCTACCATCAACCGCTTGTTGTTGTAGCGTTTAGTCAGAATCTCCCAGGCCACTTCATAATTCTCATTGGTGATAGACAGATGTCGAATGAGTCTTTCTGCTTCACCTTTGAGATTACCCTTCAAATAACATTTTGTGCATTTCCCAACGGCTGATTGTGCACAATCTGTTGAAACAAGTCGTAAAATGACTGCCATTGTGCGTAGTTGCCTTCGAAAGCAGGGATCGTTATATTTGGCAGGTTGATCGTTGGGTGCGCCTTGATGTTGGAGTTAGAATTTGCTTGTTGCGTTTCTTGGCACTACGCCAGAAACACCAAGGCGTTTTGTATTTGATCGATCATTTCAAAGTGCTGCGATTCGTCGTATCCAAATGTCAAAGGATCACTTGAGCACTGGAGGATCTTCATGTGCCCTTGCTGTAAGTCCTCCCAATAGCGATTGATAGTTGCAATTTTGAGCTGGTACAAGACTTTGGACTGTGCACCTTCAATGGCATCCAAACTGTTGAGGATGTGCTGAATTGCACGAACTAGCGAGCTTTGCTGCTCTATTAACGTTAAAGCCTCGTCTGCGTGGGCCGATCCTTCTGGCTTTAATATTTGTTCTGTTTGTGTTGTCCCCTCCTCATGTAAGGCCGAGGCTGAAGTCAAGCGATTTATGTCAGCTTGACACTTTTCAAAATTCTTTTGAACTGCTGCGAAATACTGTTTCGCGTAATATGGATGTTCTGCGAAGTCCTTGGCCAGGTCTACCAGCTCCTCATTCCTTCCAGAAAAAATCGTCCAGCAGTCGTGGAGCCTTTTCGATAAAACCTTTACGTAGTATTTTGTTTTGCGTGATGAAGGATCCTTTTTGTAGTTCGTGATCAGCCGTTCAATTTCTTGTCCCGTCAGCTCCTGCTCCAATGTCAAATCATTCAACTTGACACGCCGTTCTTCCATGTTGGAATTGATTTTGATAAATCACGTCGGGGTCACCAAATTTTTATGTAAAATTGTCAGTCAACCGAATTCAAAATCCGATTCGTTGATTTGTTGAGTTTTGTAACTCTTGATCAAAATGAAAAACTTCACCTGATTCACAAAAACTGTTGTCACTTTCAAAACTGTCGGTCGATCGAATACTTAATCCGGTCAGTCAAATAATTGAATTTCGATTCAATATCGAAACTCCCTTGAGTCTTAGAAAAAATCAAGTTGAAGTCTGGCTTGAGAATGACTTAGAATATTTATTTTCTTTGATCTTATATACTAAATTCTTACTACATGAGGATTACTTAACACTCGATGCTAGTTGATGCTGCACAAAATGGTATTAAAAATTGATGGCCAGCCGCTCATTCTGGCATTAACTCGCTTTGTTTATCACAAGTGTCTGATATCACGCATTGTATCGTTCAGCGGCACGCTTCCACATTTGAAGCCAAAATTGGATTTCGTTCATTAAAAAATGTGCCGATCAAAATCTAAACAATATGTGGAGTTAACGACAATACGTGATCCAATACTTGTGATGAGCGACAATGTTTGAAGTAATTGGAAATTGGAAATGAATTTAATAGAGACGCGGTAAACTTGAAAAACTAATTGAAATTTGAACTAATGCTTAAGACTTTATTGTAATTGAAAAAATGCTTTTGAATTTATGATAATAGGAAACATGCTTAAGGCTTAGTGTGTGGGGACGCGTATTAACAAACGGATTCTACTGTATGTTGAAAATTTCAATTCCGATTTTCGAGGCAATTACAAGAACATACATATGTATATTGGGAAGTTGGTATTATACTTAATTTTTGTAAAAAAAAACTCATAATTTGAAAAAAATTGGGCTACGATGTTTGAAAGTGTCGATCTTAGTGAAAGATTCATTTTCTTAGGCATTCTGAGCTTTTATGCATGTAAAGACTATGGCCCCCACTCCCGAAGGGGAGTAAAATAGATCGAAAGAGGAAGGGTCTCAAAAATCGTCTCCAAGTGGACGTAGTCTACACTGACTTCAGTAAGGCATTTGATACTGTCAACCACAATGTTCTACTGCAAAAATTAGAACACTTTGGCCTGTTTGGTCCAGTACTCTCTTGGCTTGAGTCATACATTAGTTTTCATTCAAGCCGTGTTAGTCTATTTGGTGCCCTTTCCTCTCTTTTCTTTCCAACCACCGGTGTCCCTCAGGGATCTATCCTTGGCCCTCTTCTCTTCCTCCTATACATTAATGATCTCCCCTCTGTCCTAGGATGTCAGTGTCTTCTGTATGCTGATGACTTAAAAATTTTCAGAGTTGTCCGCTCAGAAGAAGATTGTATTGCTCTCCATATGGATCTGAACGCAGTAGATTCTTGGAGTCATACTAATTTTCTCTTTCTTAATGTCCAGAAATGTCACAAAATGTCCTTCACCTTAAAATCCTGTCCGATTGATCATATTTATATGTTACATGATCTTCCACCCGTGGCTGTTAGTCAAATTAAAGACCTGGGAGTGATTTTCGACCCGAGACTTAAATTTGAGCTTCATATTGCGGCAATCTCCGTTCGCGCTTCTCGTGTCTCTGGGTTCGTATTAAGAAACTCCTATTTGTTTACTGACATTTCCTCCTCAGTTAACCTATATACTAGTCTCGTTAGACCCATCCTCGAATATTGTTCGCAAGTATGGTCTCCACATTCCCATTATTTAGACTCTCTTCTTTAATCCGTACAGCACAAATTCATTCGTTTTCTTATGTTTAAATTTAATTTTGCTTATATACCTTATATTATAGCGACTTTCCATGCTTCAAATTTCCACTTTGAATTCCCGTAGACTCCTCTTAGATGAATGTTTTCTGTTTCGGCTTCACCACCGTCATTTAAATTCTAACCTGCGAGACTGTTTAAGTTATCGTATTTCAGAACGACCCGCCAGATCTGCTAACACATTTACAGTTCCATATGCGAGGACAGAAACTTTTTACCATTCACCTATGTTGCGGCTCCCCCGCAATCATAATAATTTGCAACTTGGTCCGTTTCCTCACTCACTTTATACTTTTAAGCTACAGTTAAAGCGCATTTTATTTATATAACTCAAAACTTAACTGTTTTATTTTCTTTGTTTTTGTCTTGTAATTGGACTTCTAGTCTGTAAGATGATGAAGTAAATAAATAAATAAGTATGAACCCTCTTTACATGGTAACTTTGAATATTTTTTTATTTCTAATTAAGTTTTTTCATAATCATGGAAAAAATTGTTGTTATTTGCTGTGTAATAAATAAATAAATAAATAAAAACCTGATAAAAATGTATAAATTTCATAAACTGTTATTAATGTGTTGTGCAAATCAGGTTGAAAGAATATTTTTTATGAAAAAACCCTAATTTTTCGCATTTTCTTCTATTAAATTAAAAAAACGCCTGAAACGAATTTTCATAATGTAAAAAAAAATTGGAAATATGTTAATACACGTCGATTGACAGCTTAATGATGCAAATATTATATAAGGTATGTGAGATATAGTGAATGACAGAAAAGAGCTTGAAGATGATGATGAATGTTAATGATTGTTAATTTTTTATTTAATTTTTTCTCGTTATTATGACAAAATGTTTTGATGTTGTTTTTACAAGCACTGTTTGGAGTATATACATTTTATAAAAATTGATTACTCTGTTTTAAAAATCAGGTTAAAAATTTATTGTTTATGAACTTAATTTTTTGCACTTTTTTTATTAAATTAAAAAAAGGCTCCGATGATTTTTTCTAAAATTTGATTGATTCACACAAATGTTAATACGCCTTGATTGACACCTTAACCATACAAATCGTATGTTTAGTTAGCGAGATATAACGCAAGACAGAAATGACCTTCAAAGGGGCAAAACAACAAACCCCGCCGACCGAAGTTTCTCAAAAACTAATCAGCTTTTAAAATTGCAAGGACGCTTCGATTGACACCTTATTGAAGTCGATACAACTTTGTTTACATGAGTTTTGCTCGTAGAAACTGTCCATGAACGTACGTACATACGTACACACACATACATCTCCTTTTCTAAAAACACTTCATATATACTCTATAGACCTCAAAACGTAAAGAAATGTTGTAAATTTCAATTTCAATTTTCGAGGCGATTACAAGAACTTCCCATATTCTGGGAAGTTTATTTGTTTTCAATCGAATTTGCATTGGTACTAATCAACATTTTGTATGGGTAAACGTTTTGGAGTTATCAAGTTACAACGTTTTTCATGATTGGAAACCATATTGATACAAAAACAATACACCATTCTCATTTACAATGAAAAAAAGTTGATATTTTTTTTAACCTAATATACGTTGTTTCTCTTATAATTTGTACTTCTGCCAATCATTGATTTTGAAAATCAAATGTTTTTAATTTCCATCCAATAAAACATCAAATTTTTGTTATACTTCCAAAACACATTCATACCGAAACGATAAACAATGAATATCTATAATGCAGACTTAATTTGTATTTGATTGGCAAGAATCATTTGAAAAATGTTTGGAGTTCATTAATTGTCAGGGTCCGTAATATTTCAGTTACTTCTTCCTCTATTCAAGCGATTATTTACAGTGTTTTTCAAAATAACTGGAAAATAATAAATAATTCCTAGGCTTATTAATGTAAAATGGTGAAAAATACAGATTCACGCGTCAATCTCTCGTCAGTCGGTGTTAACACGAAAACTGCTTACAATAACCTTTAAACTCCGATTCAAGCATCGATCTGAAAATAAACAAGCCACGATTTGCGACCCTTGAGGTCTACACGATCAACTTGTCAGTAATTAATATTAATCGTCTCATCTACGGGAGCAACCAACTATAACCTAGATAAGGGGAAGATTAAATATTTTTGCAGATGAGCCTAGAGCTACTAAAAATTAAATTTTTTAAATTAATGGAAGCTTTTTAGAGCATTTTTTCATAATCTTTATTTGTATTTATAAGAATCAGATCGGTAACCGATCTCTAACTTACAATTTATCAAATCTTAGCACTAATACAATATTCTATCCACTGCCAGTGCATATGGATGTTTATGTCTAAGTTTATAAAGAAGTGGCTTTGGGTGAAGCCGCCGTTACTTGGTCACTGCTTGCGTGAGAGATGCTATGTATTATTTTCTTCAGAGACCTTTTGTAGTTCTTGTATCTATATTTGGTAAACGATTGAGAATCCCACCAAAGCCGATAGAGTTATCAGGATGGTTTCCATTCTACGTCTACCGGGTTGACCACTATCGAGTTTTTTATCTTATATAAGAAATAATTGACGCTTGACGTTATATGGCATGTTTAATTTCAGTTGCGTGCAATGCTAAGTGGGTCAGTTCTTTTTAGTCTACTAAAGATTTTGCAGTAAGTGTATTTTTAGCTGTTGAGTTAGGATGATTTTGCGTTTGCGGTATTTTTTGCTCATAATTTGAGCCTCGATTTCAACTGTATTGAGGTTTGTATCACGTTGTAGTTTTGAGTTTCTGATGTATTTGGGTGCACCAAGTATTGCCCTGATTATTTTCGTTTGGCTACACTGTACGATTGCGAAATTTGATTTTTTCGCTGACGCCCAAAGTTGTATACCGTAAGTCCATATTGGCTTTATTATTGATTTATAAACGCGGATCTTGGTGTTGAGGTTTAATTTCCAATAACTGTTAAGTAACCAATATACAGACGTTTGAATGTGATTTTGACTTAGATAGACCGGAATGACTCGACCCTAGACACGTCTTTCCCTGGCTTAGAAATGACCGTAATCGTAGCGTGTTTCCATGTACTAGGATAGTAACCAATACGCAAGATTGCGTTAAATATTTGTAGAATTGCTAGTTTACCGGATGCTGGTAGAGCTTTTAGCATGTTGCCCGTAATAGAGTCGTGTCCCGGGGCCTTCTTTGTATCTAAGTTACGACTTCTCCTAGTAGGTGAAGTAAAAACCACGAAGACTTTTTAATTCAAACGTTTTTATTTTTCGTTCGAACAAGAATAGAATTGGGATGAATTTAATTAATATATATTATTTCAAATCACTATTCGTTCAAAAACAATGTAAATACTTAATTTACTTCTTATTTTGGTTCGATGGTTCAATTCCAATGTTACAAGAAAATATTTGACTTACTTAAAAAAGATAATTTTCGGCGGTTGCATCGTTGAAATCTTCGGACAGTCCATATGGCTCCTTTTTGGTGCAAACGTTGAATGTAATTAATTGTTATGCACTTAGTGCGGTACGGGATCTGGTGACTATGGAAATGCTTCGCAAGATTCTCTTTCGTCACTGTCAGGAACTTCGATGTGCAGGCGATTTCATAAAAGTTGTTGTTTCACGAACGCTTCCACGTAGGATCGTTAATATCCTCAAACTTTGTAGATGACTGTGTTTTCACGGGAACAGCTTTCTAATTTGCTCGGGCAGATCCGTGTCCTCACGGGAACAGATTTTTTATTTCGGCCGGAATTGTGTTCTTAAGGGAACAATTCTTAATTTGCTCGGGCGCCAGTTACGACTTCTCCTTGTAGGTGAAGTAAAAAACATGAAGACTTTTTAATTCAAACGTTTTTATTTTTCGTTGAAACAAGATTAGAACTCGTTACAAATTGGGATGGATTTAATAAAACGAGGTCCCTTTGTGACCTGGATAGTCTGACAACTCGATTGCAAAAGGCACCGACTTATTCGAATCCATTTCTTATATATCTATCTTATCTTCTAAACCCAAAAGCAATGAAATATTATAATACATAAATTATGGTCTTTAAAGTCTACGAAGGATCGTAAATTTCGATGATACAGGAAATTTACGATCGTTCTAGAGTTTTAAAATCCGAGATGCGGATAAGGTTTGTGAAATTCATGTAAACAAAGTGTTTTAGAAATTCATAATCAAAGTGATTTATGAATATAAGAAAAAAAGGACAAATCGCTTGTCCGCCGATAATCAACACTTGAAGAGTTATTGAATAATGTATGGAGGGTTACCGTAACTAATTAAACGAGCCTAAACATTATTACTTATATACTAAATTAAAGTTACCACCTTAGCAATAATTAATCTAGGTCACCAGCTTGAGTGCGCATGGAAGTTGCGAAATTACCTGTGTGTGCAATGTGATAACTTTGATATGGGTAAGTTTATTATATTATTATATAGTGAGAAGAATGTGAGTTTTAGTGGAC
Organism: Oxycera nigricornis; assembly: GCA_963942545.1. Taxonomy (NCBI): domain Eukaryota; kingdom Metazoa; phylum Arthropoda; class Insecta; order Diptera; family Stratiomyidae; genus Oxycera; species Oxycera nigricornis. The sequence continues at coordinate 41,056,514 of OZ012661.1, read as the reverse complement.
GCCTGTCAATGCTATTACTCAGATAAGATGGAGCGGGAAGAGCACTGTCCGATGCATTAAGTTTAGAAACCTCTGCAAAGTGATTGGCGAAACATTGTACCTTTTTTTCAGTGTCAGTTATCCATTTCCCGTTATTGTCTTTTAAGGCTGCACCGGGAAGAATAAGTTTTTTGATTCTGTTGGTAATCTTCCATACGGAATAGTTCGTGTCAGGTCCATGGCTAAGTTCACTTACAAAGTCTTGTAATTGTTGGTTTTTGTTTGAGTTCAATTCTTGTTGGAGTGATTTTGTGGTCTCTATCATCTTTTGCTTGCAGTAAGGAGAACGGAACTTTTGCCAATCAGCTCTAGCCTTCCTTTTCGCTCTGAGTTGATTGAGGATGTGCTGGGAAAAAGATTGCAATATTCTGTATTGGTTTGGTCGACAGACTGGCGTAGAAATATCTGCACATTCCTTTATTGTGTCTGATAGGTAATGCAAGGCGTTGTCAATGTCTTCCTTAGTTTTCAATTTGATGTGTGGGAAAAAGCGCTGGTCAAATGATTTCTGGTATTTATTTCAGTTTGTTTTTGAGTTCGTGAGCGCTAATTTTTGTTGAATAAGATTTGAGTCTATAAGAAGAGTAAAGATTGTGAGGGAGTGATCAGATGAGAGATAATTCGTGGTGATAGCTGAGATATCAGATGGGTTAATATTTTTTGTGATTCCGAAGTCTATTATGTCAGGTATTTTGTTGGTGTCTGTAGGCCAGTAAGTTGGCGACCCCTTGCAACGCAATTGAGATTACTGTTGTATATGGAATGCAATAATTGTTTTCCTTTGGAGGAGGTGAGGCGTGAGCCCCAGTGAGGATATTTGGCGTTATAGTCTCCGGCTGCGATGATTTTTGGGCCAAGGTCTCTGAAGAATTCGTCGAATTGTATGGCTGAGATCGCAAATCTTGGCGGGCAGTAAACAGCGGCTACACGAATAACACTATGACTATCATAAATGTTAACTGCTGTGTAATGTATGTGATTTGTTAGCTAACAGTGAACTGGGGAGTGCTTAATTTTGTTTCTTATAATTATTGCTGTTCCGCCTATGGGTTTGTCATCTGGGTGATTAGTAGTATAAATAGTGTCAGCATAAATTTTAAATTGATTTTTACTACAGGGATGAGTCTCCAAAATTAGCATTATATCAATGTTGTAAGTAGATAGAAATGATTCCAGCTCATTCTTGTGTTTGATAATACCATTCGCATTCCATTGAGCTTATATAAGGTCTTTTATTTCTTAACTAAGTGTGTTAGTATCTCGGTTTATTTCAGCATCATAGCTTGCATCTGCTGCATGATGTTAGAGAGCTGTTGAATATTTGAAGTGAGTGTTGTTAGAATTTGTAGGATGTTACCTTGAATATTATCGGTTTCGTTTGCAAGGATTGGATAGATGTTTTTGACTACTTCCGCGTAGGATGAAAATTTAATGTTGCGGTTGTTGATTCGCATCGTATTCTTAGTGATTTCGGCTGCAGCTCGGGTGGCTAGACGATGCGATTTTGCAGGAAGCAGGCGTTGATTTCTGTTGATCGTAAGGTAGAAAGGACATCCTCGGTAGTTCACCGTGTGACTGCCGTTTCAAGTGCTGCATTTCTTGGTTGATGCATCGTTTTTGTTTTTGTCACAATTACTGGTTGGCTGGAGGTCCCCTTAGGCAACGTATACGTTGGTTAACTTGCAATAAGATTTCGTAAGGCTGAATTTTTGCCAATTGTGACACTGGATTGGATAATTCCTTTTATGCGGTTCTTCCACTGTCACTCTGCGGCGGAGCACGTATTTAACGTTGTGTATTTGGTGTATTTTTTCTTTTGGTGCTTTCCTGGTTTGCGGTGTTAGCTCAACCTTAAATATTGGTTGAAGGACTTTGTCTCGGTTTATGACGTTGTTAGCGTTTTTGATTTCGAAGCCTTGATCTTTCAAGTCGGCTTCTATGTCGTGTGGGTCGACGTCTGAGTCAATACCCTTGATAATTACAATAAGCCCTTTGGCACTTTTCAGCTGGTATGTGTAATAATTTTCCTTATTCTTGCCTAACCAGTCTACGACCTGGCAGTAATGGGCCTCTTCGTTTAGCTGGATCTTTGTTTCTTTTATTTTTCCTATTTTTAAGTCCACAATTTAAAAGTTGTTTTTGGCCGCTTTTTTTCAATTCGAGCCACTATTAGTTGCTGCTTTGCTCCCTTACATAGATCGGTGGGGGCTTATATTTTTTTTACTGGGGGAACACTTTCACCCGGTGATGGGTCTGCTGATATATTGATGTTAGGGAGAGGAGCATAGTAATTACTTGTCGATGAAAGGCTATGATTTACGTTGTGTTCTGTGACGCTAATTTACGCGGCCCGTTCGGCTAAACCAGCAGATTGTGGACTCCGTTTTCTTTTTTCGCTTATGGTATGGTATGCTGATTTTGCACTTTTTCTCGTTATTAGTGGTTGCGCTTTTGCCGGGATTCACTTGTAAAAAGCACGTTCGCACTCCACGAAAACTTGCATGCAACTTTTAAAGCATATGATCTTGCAAAGTATTGGTTACAAAACATTTTACCGTTCATCGCGTTCATTACCACAAAAGCAAATTTGATTGAATTTTAATTTCCCAGTATATGGGAAGTTCTTGTAATCGCCTCGAAAACCGAAATTGAAATTTTCAACATATCTTTACGTTTTGAGGTCTTTGGAGTATATTTTAAGCGTTTTTAGAAAGAAGTATGTGTGTGTGTACAAACGAACGTACGTGCGTTCACGGACAGTTTTTCTACGAGCGTAACTCACATAAACACAATCGAAGCGACTTCGTTAAGGTGTCAATCATGGCGCCTTTGCAATTTTAATAGCTGTTCAGCTTTTGGGAAACTTCGGTCGGTGGGGTTCGCTTTTTTGACCCCTTGAAGGTCATTGCTGTTATGGGCTATATCTGACGAACCAAAACTAGGACTTGCATCGCCACAATGCCAATCGACGCGTTTTAACATTGGAGTGATTGATCATTTTGAAAAAAACTGTCAAAGCCGTTTTTTAATTTTTTAAAACAAATGGAAAAAATTAAGGTTTTTTCATAAATAATAAATTTTTAGCCAGATTTGCAAGACGCAGTAATCTATGTTTATAAAATTGATAAACTTCAAACAGTTTTTTCAAAAAAAAAAGAAAAAAATTTGTCAGGATAATGAAAAAAAATTTGTAAAAATAAAAAAATCATTAACTCATCATGACCTTCAAGGTCATTCTTGTCATTCACTATATCTCGCGAACTATATATAGTATTTGCATCACTGAGATGTGAATCGCCACGCCTTAAAATTTTCATGATGGTTTTACGTTTTTATTTTATTAAAAAAAATTGCAAAATTTTGGGTTTTTTCATAAAATATAAATTTTTTACCTGATTTGCACAACACAGTAACAGATGTTTACAAAATTTAAAAATCCCTTACACTTTTTGAAGAAAAACCAGCGTTTTTCCTCATAATTACAAAAAAAATTGAATTGGTCATCCAAAGTCACCATGAAAAAACTAATTTAAAAAAAAATCATTTAAAGGTACCATATATAAAGGGTTCATACGAACGATATCACCTGATTACTCTTATTCTAAAGACAATGCATAATTTGAGCAAATTCTAATAGTTTTTAACGGTACCGTGTTTTAATTTTTATAAAAAACTGCTAACATTTTGAAAACAAATCAGGTAAATTTTTTTTTAAAAATACCTAATTTTTTCCAATTTTTTTATTAGATTAAAAACCGCTGCAACGATTTCATTATAAACCTAAAAACATTACAAAATGTTAAAACGCAACGATTGTCACCTCAATGATGCAAATATATTTGGTTCGCGAAATATAGTGAATGACATGAATGACTTTTAATGATGTTTTTTAACTTCCCAGTATATGGGAAGTTCTGGTAATCGCCTCGAAAATCGAAATTGAAATTTTCAACATTTCTTTACGTTTTGAGGTCTATAGAGTATATATAAAGTGTTTTTAGAAAGGGAGATGTATGTGTGAGTGTGTGTGTGTACGTATGTACGAACGTACGTACGTACGTTCGTGGACACTTTTTTCTACGAGCATAACTCACGTAAGCAACGTCGTATTGACTTCCTTGAGGTGTCAATCGGAACATCCTTGCAATTTTAAGAGCTGATTAGTTTTTGGGATACTTCGGTCGAGGGGGTTTGTTGTTTTGCCTTTTTGAAGGTCATTTCTGTCATGCGTTATATCTCGCGAACCAAACATACGATTTGCATTGTCAAGGTGTCATTCAACGCGTATTAAAATTTGCGTGAATCTCTCGAATTTTGAAAAAAATCGTTGGAGCCGTTTTTTAATTTAAGAAAAAAAAAGTGCCAAAAATTAGGTTTTTTTATAAACAAAAAATTTTAAACATGATTTACGGCAGACAGTATTCAATTTTTATAAAATTTATATACTTCAAGCAATGCTTGAGCAAACGTCATCAAAACTTTTCCTCATGATAACAAGAAACATTAAATTGAAAATTAAAAATCATTAACAGTCTGCATGATCTTCAAGGTCATTTCTGCCATTCGCTATATCTCACGAACCATATATAATATTTGCATCATTAAGGTGTCAATCGACGTGTTTTAACATCTTTATGATTATTATAACATTATAAAAATCCATTTCAGCAGATTTTTTAATTTAATAGAAGAAAATGCAAAAACTTAGGGTTTTTTTCATAAAAAATATTTTTTTAGCCAGATTTGCACAACACAGCAATAAATGTTTATAAAATTTATACATTCCTATCAGTTAAGAGAGATGATATGATTAATATTAACTCATTCCTGTTACCGCTTTGAATACTTCTCATTATTATTATTTAAAATAGTACTATTTTAAAAATTATTATTGTGTTTAATATGTTTAATGTATAGCTAGATATTACTGGGAAGTTGACCGTGTGGATCTCAAGGGTCGCACTTCGCGGCTTGTTTAATTTTTTTTCTTCATCATGAGAGAAGGTTTTGCTGATTTTTCCACAAGAACTATTTTAGTATATGAAATTTTTAAAGTTTGATTACTGAAACTTGCAATTCTGGGTAAAAACTTATTGTTTATGAGAAAACCCCTTATTTTTTGCACTTTTTTAATAAATTAGTATCGCGGCATATAGCGCATGACACAAAAGACCTTCAAGGGGTCGAAACAGCAAAGCGTTCCCCCCTGGCGGAAATTTCCCCAAAAACTAATCAACTGTTAAGACTGCAAATGCGCTTCGATTGATTACTCAATGAAGTCGATACGACTTTGTTTTCGTGAGCTATGCTCGTAGAAAAAACTCTCCAGAAACGCACATACACTAGCGAGCAACTGGATACGGACACCCAATATTTTACCTATTTTTCAGGCTTAGTCGCATATGACGTAATTTCTTGGATAGTGTTTTATGACTTTCCAATAGCTTGGTAATAACATCCTTTAAAGGAACTAATTACCTGCCTGGTTGTGGAATTAGGAGAGTTTTTAACGAAATCTGAATTTTTTCGGCGGGCAACAGGATACGTACACTAATCTTTTCTGAGGTTTTCAAGATTTTGTGCTGGTAAAATAGAACAGATTTGTAGTTAATATTCATTTTACAGAAGTTATTGAAGATGGGACGTGGAAAAATTTTGAATTCGGAAGAACGGGGAAAAATAAAAGCTTTAAAAGCGGAAGGATATTCCGCGAGGGCAATATCCACAAAAATTGGAAGGAGCACCGATGCGATCTGCCGTTTTTTGAGGAATCCTGCAAGCTACGGAGAAAACTACAAAGGATGCACGAAAACAGCCACAACTGAGCGCGAACGTAGGAAAATACTGCGACTTGCATCGAACTCTGCGAAAACTGCACGCAGAATTGGCGAAGAAGCAGGGGCTTCTGCAAGTGTCTGGACAATAAGGCGGATACTACGGCAATGTCCACACTTGAAACGAATTAAATTAAAGAAGAAACCAGCATTGACAGCAATACACAAAGAACGCCGAAAGGAGTTTGCATTGGAACATATCGGATGGGGTGCCGGATGGAGCAAAGTGATATTCACGAATGAAAAACGCTTTTGCATTGACGGCCCTGATGGATTGAATTATTATTTTCATGACATACGCAAAGAGTCACTACATCTAAGCAGGCACCATAGTCGAGAGGGTGGTGTCCTTGTATGGGGTGCGATTACATACCATGGCGTCATCGAGCTTAGAGTTCTGTCAGGCAGACAAAGTGGTGAAACTTATGTCTCGTTGTTGCAAAGTGCAGCTGCCGATATGGACGACATCATGCAGTCAATGGATTGGATATTACAACATGACAACGCCCCAATTCATACCGCACGACAAGTGACACGATGGCTATCACAAGAAAACTTGACGATTTTGCCGTGGCCATCTCGATCTCCAGATCTTAACATTATTGAAAACCTCTGGGGATGGCTAACACGAAAAATTTATGAAAACGGACAGCAATATGAAAGTATACGAGAGCTTACGAGCAAAATCATTGAAGTTTGGAGTCAGGTACCCTTAGATTTAATCAGGAATTTATATAATTCTATGGGAAATCAGAAGTTATTGCCAACAACGGTGGCTCAACAAAATATTAAACATATTGTAAACGATTTAAAAATATAATAAAGTCATTCACAGCATAATAATACCAGAAAATTATAAATACTCATCTTTTATCAATCTTTTCTACCTGAAACATCTTATTAACCTGGCTGTCCGTATCCTGTTGCTCGCCCTGATTTCATCAAAAACTCTCCTAATTACACAACCAGGCAGGTAATTAGTTCCTTTAAAGGATGTAATTACCAAGCTATTGGAAAGTCATAAAACACTATCCAAGAAATTTCGTCATATGCGACTAAGCCTGAAAAATATGCAAAATATTGGGTGTCCGTATCCAGTTGCTCGCTAGTGTATGTACCTATCTAAATTATCATGAACATGTCTTAATCATATTATAAAATGAAAAATAACATAAAAATTAAAGGCACTCTCTTGCCTACAACAAAAGTAAAATTAAAATTCTTAAGGTTTCTCAAACACATTCGTTGCCTTTTTAAAGGAGTAAAACACCCTCTGCCCTTCCAAAATAAAATTTGGCATAGGAAGTTTCTGGACAACCTGATCTTCTGAGATGAATGAAATATCTTGTTCATCAACTTTAAATAATTTTCCAGTTTTGTCCCCTATTTTACAGAAAACAACCTGTATCTCACCATCACCTTTCAAACCCGTACACATAGCCACGTAACCATACTCTGTTGTTTTTGATGATAGTTTGACAAGAATAAATTCGCCGTTCTTGAATGTTTTTCTGGATGTCGATGGTTGTTCTTCATCCTCTGTCTGGTGTTTGCTACATTTTGGTGTATTCGTTTGTTGTTGTTGATTTTGATGCTTTTGTATAGATATAACTTTGGCTTGGAATTGAGCCGTAAGAATCAGATCTATATTAGCATGTGTTACACACAAACAAGTGTCACGTTTATCACAAAACGATTGTACTATCCAAAATGGCTTTAAGCGACAGAATATAGAATATGAGATTGTGATATTGTACTTTTTCATGAAAGATTTGTGGAGATTTCTTAGAGTATCCAAAAGTACTCTCTTTTGTTTCCGGTCTCCTTTTTTTGTCACAGAATTTCTTTTGCCGGCACAAAGCCTTGTATTAGAGTCATCTGCAAGAAAATGTTTAATTTTATTCTTCATAACTTCATAGCTTGCTTTGATTTTCCTTTTATTTTCTATTAATCTTACTTTTCCAATTTTTCTCAAAGGTTTCATACTTCTTTCATTCTGTAGTATAGCATATTTTTGCACCAGTTTTCCGCTTATCATTCTTCTGAAAATTCTGTTTTCTTTTTCGTTTGTGAGAGCAGAATAATTTTCTTTCCATTGTTGATTGAGCACTTCTGCAAACAGCAAATTTTTCTTTACTGAGTCTCTGGCACTTGAAGAATTCATAACTTGATCTACTTTGCTGTTAAGTGCAAGTTTTTCAGGCTTTTGTAATCTTTGTAACCTTATTTTATAACGTGCTTATTTATTCTTTAGTTTATTTATAGTCTCATCTTTCTTTTTATTAATTAAATATCTTTGTCTTCTAGCTCGATCTGATTTAACTTTGGCTATAACTCTTCTACGGAAATTAATTTATGACATCTGACCATCAACATCTGAAATTGACGGTGTTGCCGGAACATTAGTTATATTTTGAAGAGCAAGTCGTTGCCTACGCTCTCTTGCTTTTATTTTCCATATCTTTTTCCCTTATGATGCTCTCTAGAAGACATTTGGTCCACAGTTTTGATGATGCCTTTCTCCCTTTTTTTTAAAATATTTTCCTTTTCTTTTTGCTTTTGCAATTCATACTTTTCTGGATCATTTTTAATCTTTTGATATCGCAACCTCTCTGCTTCACGTTTCTTCTGTAATCTTTCTTCACGTGTTAACTTTTTACACGGTGCCATAATCTATAATAATAACAATATGAACTAAGAACCTCCTTTAATTGTTTTTATAATAACAGGTTTCATTTACAATGATCATTTAAGTCGTTTAAATTTGAGTTTTCGTTAGAAGTTAGCTATATGCATTTGTACAAACATCATATGATGAATATTACCTCCCCTGGTCAGTGACTCTCTCCCCTGGCAGTTATCTTGACAGGGGAAATACGGCAGGGGAGAGACGTTTTCATGACAAATTCAATTGTTTCAACTGAATGAACTATTTTTTGGGTTAATTGTATATCTCACTTTAATTATCACAGCATTGTTAAATTAGGGCAGTAAATGCAAATTAATTAAATGAATATTATAAAGTTTATGACTTACCAGTGGAGAGACACAATCACTTTGCGAAACCACCACACCGCACGGTCGCGTCGCAACAACTAGACTCTGGCGCCGCTCAAACGATTTGTGCGAATAGTATTGCTTACTTCACGCCGATAGATGCTCTTGATTGCTATTTCCAATATGGCCGTTCTTGAATTTATGTTTGTATAAGCGGAACGAAAATTGGCAGAGAAGATGCACAAAAAGCAGGACAAAAGTTACTTTAAAAAAATATTTGAAATAAAGAAAATTCCTTTATTTTTTATTTAATAATACTTAAGTATAATTATTTAAATTTCGTTTAAACATACTTTAGTTTAGCATCTGATCCAAAAAATATATGTATTGTCTGAAAGTTAAATTGAAACCAGCAAGGGGACAGGCCAGGGTAGAGACTTTTTAAGGTTTTGTAAGGAATTTCAGAAAAATATGTATTAACTAGGCATTCAATTGTGATGTTATTTAATGAAGTACATTAAGATGATGTGATTCATTGTAAAAAATAGCAACATATAGAATAAAAAAAACTGTTTTAAACTGATTGCCGCACAAGTTACCTCCTATCGTAGAATCACCCATATATGATAACTTTTATTAAATGATGGCGGCTGAGTCTGACTCAGCACCACTCGTTTGCTTGGTTCGGGAAAACATGCTGATGCGACTGCGTTATCCTGGAACAGGGCGAGTTGTTGGGCCGCAGGCGTAGAGCTGGCGTGGGAGCAGAGTTTCTTTGAGCCGTGAGCTTTCTGCCGATTGAGAGAGATTGCTTGGCCCCACAGTCATTCCATCTCCAATGGTCTTCGTCTGGTGCGAAGGGAGTGAAAATCTGACTCTTTCATCAAGATGTTCAGCTGGTGTTGTCGCTGTGATTTTATTGTGAATGGTTGATCAGTTGATATTCTCTTTTTTTGTCAACTCTGGCCTTATAAAATTATTATAAGCTCCTGTATTGGAAAGAGTCTTTAGAAAATTTGGCATGCTACCGAATTAACAGAATGCGGATGTTTAACAGGTTTGTAAAATTTAGATTTTGCATGTGTAGACAGTCTGAATACTTTTCGGGTAAAGTTGAGGGGTTCTGAATCACGGGCGGATTGGCCAAACATCCAATCAACTCTTTGATGAAGACGTCAAGTGCTACATTGTGGTATGTTTTAATAAAAACATAACTGGTTTCATCCGAGTAGATTTCTGTTTTTATTTTATTTACGATTAGAGAAAATTGATGAGCATAAATCTCGTCGATACTATTATGATTTTTTCACATGAGATGTACAGCCCCTGGCCATATTATTAGACCCATGCTGAAAAATCACATTTTTGCCATTTTAACTACACATCACGTTCATTATTAGACAGTTTTAGTTAAACTATGAGAAAGCATATATTATACAATGAGTTTTATTCAAAAAACTAGTGATTTACATTAGATTAAAGCATTTGTGTTAATGAAACACGATTTTTCGCCAAAATCAGTGTTTTGTATGGCCACTTTTAGCAACCAACACGGCTGCTATACGACGAGGCATGCTGTCAATGCAATTCTCAATCGTTTACCTGATCTCTACGTCATTTTTCCAGGTGTCACTGAGTACACGAATCAGATCGTGCTTGGTTGTAGGAGCGTGCTTAGAAACTTCACGTTTCGTAAAGTCCCAAACATTCTCTATAGTATTAATGTCTGGAGAATTTCCAGGCCAGTCAAGAACGGTGACTTTTTTCTTCTCTAGGTACGTTGATATACGTTTAGAATGGAGGCACGGTGCACCATCGTGCATAAAAATAGGCTTCTCGCGTTTTTTGCAACATTTTTTCATCGTTGTAAGTAGCTGTTTTTCCAACACTTTCTCGTATTGTTCTGAATTCATTGTACCTTCCACGATGTACAGGGGCCCTGGACCTTTCATACTTATTACAGACCATACCATAACCGAAAGGAGATGTTTTATTGTTGGAACAATACAATCTTTCTTGTATTTCTCATCCGATCGACGCCTAACAAACTGAGCCTTTTCGACCAATACTTGAAAAATGGATTCATCTGAGAAATTAACCTGTAACATATTAAAACGACCGAGAATTGTCACAAATTTTACTTAACAATTGAATTTATAATAGAAATATATTGTAAAATTACTTTTTTCCAGTCATCCTTTGTGAAATTCTTATACTTTTGGGCCCATCTGTAACGTTTTGTAATCATGGCTGGTGTGAGCCTAGGTTTGCGTGCCGGTCTTCGGGAGACAAGACCTTCTTGAGCTAACCTTCATCGTAGTGTTCTTTCAGAAACTTGTATTCCTGCTTCAGTAATCTGTTTTTCCAAAAGATTTAAGGCCATTTTTCTATTTCGGATGCATATATCACGAATTTTGCTGTCTGTCCTCTCGGAAGTTATTCGATGACGACCAGACGCACCTTTGTGTTTGATCTTTAAATCTTCGTCAAGGGCAATCTTTTTCTTTATATGCTTCACTGAACTTCGTGAGACATTTAAAATTTTAGCTATTTCATACTGGCTCATGTTTTTAGCTTTCAACATACCGGCGATTCGGCCAATTCTAGTAGGAGACAAATCACGTCGTTTGCTCATTCTGAAAATTACATAATTATCACAAGTCGCAAGAGTTTTACACTATTTTCATAAAAATGAGACAAATCATCAATAAAGAACTCACTTCAGCAATGTTTGTGTACTTCACGCAATGGAAATAGGTATTTTACACAATAGAGCCAGTTGCACTGTATTTGACGATATTAATTTACTTTAAGTTTTTATTACAGAACTGATGCCATCTAAATTTGAACGTGGTAACTGTATGAACAATTACATAAAATGTTACCATAAGTATTAAACTAGAGGTTTTTCCAACGAACGTTAAAAGTCTTGCAATGAAACAACAATAAATGCAATGAAATATTCATTTTTCAGCATGGGTCTAATAATATGGCCAGGGACTGTAGTGGGTGTTGTGTTGTGCAGGTTAGTCTTTTGTCCGCAAATTGTAGAGATAAACATTTTTTTTTTAGCTTGGAGTCGTGAAGTTTACTGATCATCCATTTTACATCGATTTTTTTGTTTGTACGTTGACTTACTTCAAATATCGTCTTGACAGTATAAACACGTGAGATATGGTATGATTATCATCAAAAACTTGCAATTCATTCACACAATCTGGGAGCTTCTAGGTGTTTCTTTTATCTTTGGTAGTCTCTGGAACTCTTAGTGCATTTCTTATCACATTATTAAGTTGGACGATTCAAAGTTCCTAAATTTTTTACAGCCCCAAAACCATTTTCTTCAAAAACTCTATCTGGGCATTTATGGCCCTTGTAAGTTGGGTGGCAGCTTTTTGCAGCGCCTCCATTTTAGGAAATTGATGAAAATTTCACTAAGTTGTACCTTCGTGTCGAAATTTTGTAAAAACAATTCTATCACTGATGTTATTTTATTTTGTGACCATTGTTCCAGATTTCTTGTATTTCAACGACAATGCAATCTCTGCAGTGAAAATGATTTCATTTACATAAGATGCGAGACTACCATTTGTCAGAGATGGCTGAAATGGTAGATAGTTACACGAGACAACAACCATTCGCGACGACGGCTCGCTACTCAATGACCAAATCTTAGTTGGTCGACACTCTCCGGCAAAGTCGGTGTTGCCAGATCGGCCAAAGTTGACAGCTCGGCCACTCCTGACCCATAATCGTCCCGATTATCGTTCTCGTCCTCGAAATCAAGACAGTCAAGTTCCGGGCTGAGGTGACACCACGGTTTGAGTCGGTCGGTGGTATACACCCCGCTGTATTTTCGTCCTCGGTTTCGCATATCGGGCACATCTTCCACTACGTATCTATCGTGGCGAAGAACCTTCGTGATTTGAAACGGTCCTTTGTACTTCGGTTCGAGTTTAAGCGAATTACCACAAGCGGTAGGAAAGTTGTCGACTACGACTAGGTCTCCTTCTTGGTACTGGTGCGGTTGTTTGTGCTTTTCGTCGAAAGGTTGTTTCCAACGCTGTTTCGCCTGAAAGATACGGTCGGCTGCAATTTGTCGAATTTCGGAAGTTGAAGTAGTCTCATCGTCGACATTCAGGGCTAACACCACTCGATTGGCTGTTACATCACGTAGTTGAAATTCGAACAACAACTGGTTTGGCGTAAATCCCGTGGTGGAATGCGGTTGAGTATTCAGAGTCCACTGAATCATTAGTAGATGTTGATCCCAATCTTTACGGTCTATCGTCGAGCATCGTAATCTCGTGAGTACAGTATGGTTAATACGCTCCACTTGTCCATTAGCACGTGGAGTGCGTACGGGTACTTGTACATGCTGAATGTCATGCCGACTGCAGAATTCAGAAAACTCTTCCGAAGTGTAAGAGGATCCACGATCGGATATGATGCGCATCGGCAACCCAAAGAAAGTTGTTACGTCTCGTAACATTGCGATTATGTGTATGACGCTCGTATCTCGAACAGCTCGGAGTATCGTATACTTGGTAAATGGATCCACCAGTGCTATTATCTGGACGTTTCCACGTTTTCTTCTCGGAAAAGGAGCCAAATGATCCACGTGTAAGACCCGAAAAGGTATAGGGATGACATCTTCGATGAACATTCGCCCCTCTCGCTTTCTGGCTGGTATTTTTTTGAGACAGAAGTCGATATAAGCGCTGACGTAAGACTTAACGTAGCGACGTATTCGGGAAAACCAGAAAAGTTTCTGGATTCGTTGGATCGTACCCTCGCAACCTATATGTCCCGATTCATCGTGACAACTTCGCACAATCCTCCATCGTATAGCGGCCGGTACAACGAACTTCGTATTATTCTCACAATTTCGCATGAGTCGTCCTCCCTTTATTAAGTAGTCCTTTTTTATTTGTTTCGCTTGTAGACTAGTTTTCTGGTCGCGTAAGACGTTGATAATATCGTTTAACTGTTAATCTTGTTTTTGCATTGATAGCAACCAATCGTCTTCGTTCGTACCAATCACCAACATGTTCTCGGCAACGGATTTCGGGTCAATAGGTTCGTCGTTCGCAATCCAGTCCAGTCAAATTTCGGTAGATTTTTCGTTTTTAACAACGCAGTTAAAGGCCGGGCGATGACAGCGTACTCCTGGATGAATTTTCGAAAGAAGCCAGATAATCCCAAGAATCCTCTGACTTCTCTGGCGTTCGTCGGTGTCGGAAAGTTGATGACGGCCTTGATTTTCACATTTCCCGGCTTAATTCCGGAACACGAGATGGTGTGTCCCACGAACAACACCTCGGTTGCAAAAAAATGCAGTTTGATGTTCGCAACGTCAATCCTTCCTCTTCGAGTACCGTAAGAAATTCCGCTAACAGCTCGATTCCTTCGGAAATGGTATCGCTTGCAATAATCGCTTCGTCCGCTAACGATTTTTTTTGAACGAAGCTTACGGACGATCGTCGTTATCATCTGCTGAAATACCATCGGCGCGTTCACTAACCCAAATGGCATGACAGTGTACTCGTAGTGACCACTGTGTGTCACAAAAGCTGTGTATCGCATCGAATTTTTGTCCAACGGTATTTGGTAATAGCCTGAGAACAAGTTCAGTGTCGTGTAATACTTGTTCCCAGCTATTTGCGAGAGTATCTCGTCGATTATCGGCATCGGGAACGGAGTCTTTTGCGTGACTGCGTTGAAGGCTCGGAAATCTACACATAGTCGGTCCTCTCCGTTTTGCTTCTTCACAAGCACGATCGGAGACGAATATGTAGATTCGCTGCGGCGGATGATATTGTGTGCCAGTAGTTCGTCGATTATTGAATCTACGGCAACTCGTTTGGCAAATGGAATCCGGTACGGGCGGCTTTGAATCGGTTTCTCACACGTTATCTGAATAGTCATCACCGACGACTAACTTCGTCCCATCTCGGATGTTTTGTCGGCAAAACATGATCGGAATTTAGACAACAACTGTGTAAATTCGAATGACTCGGATTCCATGAGCTCGGACTTTACGGTAACGATCAGCTTACTTATATCCTCGATCAAACACCTTCCAGATTGTAGGGTAACTGGCCTCGAATTGTGAATGAGCACGTCGGTTCCCAATAATATCGGCGTGGGAATTAACTCATTCTCGACAACAAGTAGTTCGGCTGGTAGTGTGCAACTATCCACTTTTAGTCGTGTTTGCATTTTCCGCGTGCACATGTAAGTACCACCTCCAAAACCTTCGAGTGTGATTGGAACGCATTCGACTACGTCAGAGGAGTCGTTTTCATGGATTACGAACGGCTACTCCCCGGATCGATCAGTGCATCGACTTGTCGATTGTTCAACAGCACCTTTTTAACGACTCGACCGGATTGATTCGAACCCAGTACAGCGTCTACTTTGTTGATTTGTCCGTCACGGCGCGTAGAACAATTATCAACGGAATGTTCTACTTTCTGACACTTTGATCGACGGGCGCGACGCTGCGGGCTTGGGCAATTAATTGAAATGTGCCCCGGTTTGAAACAATTATAACACAATCCCTTTGTCGGGTTTATACGTTTTTGTCCTTCGACCGTTTGTTGGGGTGCGGGCGAAACTATTGGTGGAGGTTTCACTAGTTTCACTTCGGGCGGTTTGTTAACGTTTGCGAGGAATCGTGAAATGGACATATATAGTTCGTTTGTGTCCTGGAAATTCAAGGAGGCTATCGAGTTTTGTAGTATCGGATAATTTAGTCCGCGACGAATGTACCGCACGATGGATCGTTCCGACAATCCACCCATTTTCCCCCCAGCACACATTCGGAAGTGATAGTCCAATACGGGTTCACTGGTTTCTCTCACATCAGCGGCCATACGTAAATGAACGTCCGACTCTTCGTCATTATCCGGAAATGTTCGCAAGAATTCAATTGTAAACTGTTCGAAGTTTACAAACACGTCACTGTTCGACTCCAGCCAGAGTTTTGCGGGGCCCTTCAACTTGGCCTGAATCGCAAAAATCACAACGGTCCCATCCGTATGCGCTCATTAACTTTCGAACCCGATGTACGAAAGCACTCGCGGATAATGAGCTGCTTTTTCGCCGGTCGAAGTCCGGGATGAGGTCAATTACGTCTCTCACGTTGTGAAACATTGATCGGCAGTCGGTTCGCTCACCAAGAAACAAATTCGATGCAGCGCCTGCATTTTCGGGAATGGAGTTGACGTTTGATCGAGTCGTTGATTTCCACTCAACAGACGGACGTCAGCACTAAGTCTTTCGACAACTGCTGTCAAATTCGCGATTGATTGCTGCATTTTTGACACTTCGGGGTCATCCACTTCGTCAACTTCGATTTCAGCACTGCCTACGGCCTCGGTAAGCAATACAAATGTCGCCTTGTTGCCGGAGGTATTGAGCCCGCGTGACTACACGTTGTACCGAACGACGCGAACTTTGCGGGACTGAGCAGCTCGCGAATTTTCGAATTTAAAACCGCAAATGTTATTACTTTTGCTCATATCCCACTTCTGATCTGTCAGAGATGGCTGAAATGTTAGATAGCTACACGTGGCAATAACCATTCGCGACGACGGCTCGCTACTCAATGACCAACTCTTAGTTGGTCGACACTCTCCGCCAAAGTCGGTGTTGCCAGATCGGCCAAAGTTGACACATTTCGGTCTCGCAGCCACACCTGTATTCAATGGAAGCCCGTAGAGTGGTTTAAGTCATTATTAATTTCCCAGTATATGGGAAGTTGTTGTAATTGCCTCGAAAATCGAAATTGAAATTTTCGACTTTTCTTTAGGTTTTGAGGTCTTCAGAGTATATTAAAATAGTTTTTAGAAAAAGAGATGTGTGTGTGTACGTACGTTTGTGGACAGTTTTTCTACGAGCATAACTCACGTAAACAGAGTCGATTCGACTTCGTTGAGATTGAGGCTGATTAGTGTTTGGGAAACTTCGGTCGGGGATTTGTTGTTTTGGACCCTTGAAGGTCATTTCTGTCATCCGCTATATCTCACGAACCAAACGTAGGATTTGCTCGATTAAGGTGTCACTGGACGCTTATTGACAATTGTGTGATTTTGTCGAACTTTTTAAAAAAGTGGTTGAAGCGGTTTTTTTAATTTTTTTAAAAAAGGCAGACTATTAGAGTTTTTTCACAAACAATAAATTTTTAACCTGATTTGCAAAACACAGTGATCAATATTTATAAAATTTAAATATTTTAATTAGTTTTTGTAAATAAACCAGCAAGGATTTTCTTCATGATGATGACAAAAATTAAATTACAAATAGGAAATCGTTAAAAGCAATCATGATCTTCAACGTCATTTATGTCATTCACTATATCTCGCGAACCAAATATAATATTTGCATCAATAAAATGTCAATCGACACGTATTAACATTTTTGTGATGTTTTTATTTCCTGAAAAATTTATTTAAGCCGTTTTTTTAATTTAATATAAAATGTGGAAAATTAGGGTTATTCATAAAAAATTAATATTTAAGCTGATTTGCACAGCAAAGTTAAAATATATATAAAATTCATAAATTTGAATTGATTTTCGTAGAGCAACCAGCAAACTTTTCGTCATGAATACAGAGAAAATTTAATCAAATTAAAAGTAAAAAATCATTCAAATTCATCTTGTAAAAAGGGTTCATACGAATGATTATAGCTTATATCTCTTATTCTAAAGACATTGTTGTAGAGTTAATGAAAGTTTATTAAAATTTCCATAATTTGAGTAGATTTGCAAAAGTGTTTTAACTTTAATGTAAAAATTGCTTCAAATTTGAAAACCAATAAAAATCAAATCAAATTAGCATCTGTGATAATCAACATTTTGAATGGTAAATTGTTTTGTAGTCAACACTTTCCAAGATCAAATGCCTTAAAAAGCTTCCAGCAAAAAAAAATATGTAGTTTTTATTGGTTTGATTTTTAGATTTCACTTATTTCCATCATCATTTGCAATCCATTTTACATTTTACATGCAATTGAACCTATTTTTGATTGCATATAGAATATTTTTCAAAACGAACGAATAGTTATTAGTTTCATTGATGTAAAGTCGTGAAAAGAGACAAGTTCATTGGTTATGCCGAAGTGATAGCAATTTTGAACGCAACTATTCAAAATCGCCCTCACGCGTCAAAATCTTTTCAGTGGGCGTAATAACAAAAACTGCATTCATTTTTTTCTTACAATCATCGATATGAAATAACAAATAATAATAAATAGAAAAGGCTTTGTAGCCTGTCCACCCTCCGATTAATCTGCGTAAATATTCAATCAACAACTCATCCACCAAAATTCTGACGTAATCAATGGACGCTCTCGTAGATGTTACGATTAATATTAAGTCAATCCAATAACTTTAATGAGAGGTACATTATTATTATTTGAAGTAGTATTATTTTCATAATTATTATTTTCATAATTATTATTCTGTTTAATATTTTTAATGTGTCTTTGTGGACCTCAAGGGTCGCACCTCAGGACTCGTTATTCTTTCACTTTCAAATCACGATGATCTCTGTCCATTTTTTGAGTTCACGGAACAGGTTGCTTTTTTTTATTTTTTGGTTCTCTTAGTTGATGAATTGAAGAGTTCTACTAAGGTATGTCAGTTGAGTAATTAATTAATTGCGACTACTATTCATGACGTTCACGTTTACCGGTAACCTCACTTTCCATCAAATTTCATTATGTTATACACACATATATACTATATATATACTCAAACCTGCATAAAAACAAAACGCAAAAAAAAATGTAAAGAAGAAGAAAATAGGAAAGTAACTCATAAACTGACGGAATATGAATATGAAATGTTTTTTTAAAACTTAATCAAGACATGAAGTTTGTCAGCTACTTGGAATCTCGGGAAACGTTTTGGACTATGATTAAGAAAATATACAACATATATAACATTTTAAATATTTTATTTACATATGAACTTATTTTAAAGTACATTTTATTCATAGCTTCGTCAGTTATGGTTCACTTAGATTGAAATTTTCGTATATCGTACAAAAAAATCGCACAAAATCAGGTTTGAGTATAATAGATAGATATATATACATACATACATACACACACACACACACATATATATATATATATTCAAGCAGATCCTGAACCAGCCTCTGCACAGGATTTAGGCAACCTTTTGGTTTAACTTGTCGCACTGATTCGAATTTAATATAAAAGCCTTGCTCTATTTCTGTGACGAGTGAAGGGCCACTGCTCAGGCACGCAAACCAAATTTCGCACTTGCGATAATAAAGATAAATATTAAGTGAAACACGACTGCTCGATGCTGGTTTCTTACTCCTTTTCAATTATCCAATTATTTCACAGAGTTAATTTCGGAATCCACTTAACACTACACACGAGTTTGAGAGCTAAGCAAATATATTGTGGAAAAGACAACGTTAGGTATTTCGCAATGTTTCTCACATTGCAAGAAAATTCTTTTTGTGGGAAAATGAGAACTAACTGTAATTTTATGGGCGGCATGTGCAGTGCTTGTGTGTGTGTCTTTTGGGAATGGCCGTGCTAACTTCAGAGTAGAGGAACTTTGGTTGGACAAGTCACTTTTATTTTTCCTTTTTGTAAACATACATATATGTACCTGCAAGACATTTTTAAGGATTAAATTTTATCAACTGTTGAAATTCGATGTTTATTTGTGAAAGTTAAATGGGTTTTTTCTCTTAGGAAAAAAGAAAAAAATTAACAAGTGTCTATTTCTCTTCTGAATTTAAATGATTTCTCCCGGCGTTTTATGTTTTTTTTTCGGAGTCCAAACGACAATAAGTATTTTTTTGAACAGTGACTATAATAAGTCGATTTTCTGTTTCGAGTAAACGTGACTCTGTCCTAGAAAAATTTGTGTTTACATGTCAATTTCATAGCTGTGAGGAGTTTTGCCCAAGGTGTATAAACTACTGGTATGATCATGCGTATCTTCTCATCCTATCTCTTTCTAAAAATGACGAAACTGATGCCGAAACGTCGCAAAAATTTCATGAAAGTTACGGCTGCCGCTTCTGCTCATGGAAATAAAACAAGATACTTACGTATTGGTGTGACCACGCAGTAAAATCATTGTGTGCAAATAAAGAAATAATAGAAGTGTGAAATGGTTCATCACGAATATGCAATTGCATTAGCAGGTATTTTTTTGTGTGGGACCGACGCTTTTTTCAATTATTGGTATTGAATTTCTTTGTCACGTTTCTGCAGGATTCATTTCTAGATACCGTGCGTGATACCATAGTTTTTCAAAAAACCTAACATACCCGTTATTATGAAGATGCTTATTCATATAAGTACATCAAAGTCATCGTTTTCATTTGTTTATTCATCATGCATGAATTTCGTTACTTTTCATATAAAATTTACTTACGCAAATAACATATCCATCAACTTTCCTAGTGGAATAGAATTTCAATCTCATCGAAGCGAGATGTAAATTTGCGCTGAGAATATTTTGGCATTAGTTACGTACATGCGCAACCCGAACAAGTTTGGAAACAAGGAAGACCATACCTTGTAGTCTATATACCTCAAGTTTTGCCATGCAAAATTATTATTGTCAAATTGATTTTGAAAACCCACGAAAGAGCTTTTTTGGAATTCCTGCATTTGTTTGCAAAAAGATTGATTGATTGGCAAGGAATTGAATCGGAAATTTTACAGAGTCATATTGGCCTACTAAAACAGTTTTGCTGAAATTGTTTGTACTGATTTCAATGTCGAATTGAATTATTTGACATCTGTTTCTTACAAAGCACTGCTCTATTGTTTTCCGACTTGGAATATAATATATTTTCTTTTCTAATACCAAAGGCCACCATAAGTTTTGCAGGTTTCATTGTGCGAATCGTGGAGCCCAATTGTGCTTGTAAACCAGGTACAAAAATTTTTAAACACATTTCCATTTCCATTTCTTGTCCTTACCATGAACACTAATGTGATTTTAAAAAAAATTTATCGAATTATATTGATATTATGTGAGTCTTTGATTAAAGTAGTATCATTTTTTTTTCGATTGGTTGTGAATGGCTTGCAAAAACAAACGGCAACTTGTAATGAAAATCTACAACAAAATCCTTAATCCCTGTTGAAATAATCAAAAATACTTCGTAAGGTCTTTGGTGGCACTCGGTACTTTTAATGTGTTTAGAATATCAACTGCTGTCATTGTTTGACTACTTTTTAAGCGTTCGTTGATAGCACCCTCGCTAGCCATTATTTTATTAACATTATTATTGATTTTATTCAGATGATTAATACATTTATCTAGAAAATTGCGTTTGTCACTAATTTTTTCAAGTTATTGAATGACTTTTGCAAAAATGTGTATTGAGTTGGCATTCTTACTTTCCCTGTTCATGTTTCTACTATTAAATTTTGATTGAACAAAGGAGTTACCTGTAAGCATATTTCTAATATTGGATAAGAGCACTTTGGGTAGAACATGCAAACAAAAGTGATGTTTGTTCAAAGGATAATCCAAACTGACTTATCCTCAGTAATTATTAGATTCTTTATATTCTTGCTGGTTGACTTTGAAGCTACCTTTTTCATTAGTGAGGGATTCCATGTCAAGTATGACAACTTCGGAACTTGACTCCTTTCGATTTGGCTGAAAATTTACCCACTTGTTTTGTATCTAGTCATGAAAATTTCTCAAGTTTCAGCTTAAAATATCCAAAACTGCGCCCAGGGTAAAAAATTTTAAGTTTTGACTGTTTTTTTGATTTAAGTTAAGTTTTTATGAAAAGGTTTAATTTGCTCAATAGAATCTCCAAAATGGGCTTTCCGACGTGAATTGACTCGCTGAACACGATCCCGTAGTTGAAAATATTCCAAAACATCGTGGAAAGCCGGAAAAGTTGTTATATAGTTAAAATTTCGATATATTTATTTTAGAAATTACATCGGGGCAAAAATAATTTCACACCCGTCAAAAGTTGGAAGATAAATTTTGCTTTAAGATATCGAAGTTTGTTGTTGGTTATTTTAACATCCGCGCCCTGTATAGCACAAGAAGTACAAAAAATCGTTAAAAAAATCAATTTCTCGGCAAAAATCATTAGTTTTCGGACTCCATACCCACTGATGCGAATTTTTCGCACAATTTAACATAATAAATGACATTTGGACCATTTTCTTCACCCGTTTGAACACCCTGTACATCAAAATTCAAGTCATTTTATTAGATTTTGGAAAAAAAAAATGCTGGAGCCGTTTTTGAATTTAAGAAGAAAAGTGAAAAAAAATATATATTGTTTTTCCAAAAACAATAAATTTTTAACCCGATGTTCTGAACGCAGTAATCAATATTTACAGAATTTATATACTCCAAACAGTTCTTGTAAAAAAACCCAGCAAAACTTTCTTTCATGATCAAAAAAAAATTAAATAAAAAATAAAAAACCATTATGACCTTCAAGGTCATTTATGCCATTCATTATATCTCGCTAACCAAATGTAATATTTGCATCATCAAGGTATCAATCGACGTATATTAACATTTTTGTGATGTTTTTATATATAACAAAAATTGTTAAAACCGGTTTTTTAACTTATGCAAATATGCAAAATTAGGGTTTTTTCATAAAGAAATAAATTTTTAACTTGATTTGCACATCGCAATAATAAATTTTTATAAAATTTATAAACTTTTAGCAATTTTTATGGGGAAAGCAGGGAAAAAATTTGTTATGATTACAAAAAAAATATATGTGTGCAGTTCACACAAGATAGAAGTGAAACCTTCAAAAATATCAACTTCAAGATAATGAGCCGAATGTAAAATTTCAGGAATAGGATAATTTTAGGGTTTAGTAATAATAATATTGATTCCAAGTTTAAAAATTATTTTACATTTTATTCACGTGTACATTTACATATATATTACAAAAATTTATTCAGACTCCGAGTTTGTATTTTTTTCAACGCTGGGAGGTGGAAATCTTCAAAAGATACCGATCGGCTCCTGCCTCTCGGCATGCCTGATTTCTACCGACTAAAACCACCTCCGTTTCCTTCAATCACTCTCTCCATCAAAATTTAGTAATTCTCCGTATTTAAAATTTTGAAACACTACTTCCCAGACGATAAGAATTGATATAAGGGATAGTACCAAATCTGTAAGTTTTAGTGTCCTTTTAGTTAGATTAATAGTTCAGACTTTATGTTTATGAATTATTTCCTGTTGATTACATGTTTGGTTTTGAGTTAAGTGGAGCTGATTGTACTTGTAACTTACTTCGAAAGTTGGTCCTGAAGGAGATATTTTTTTAGTTCGCTATGTTTTTAATTTGTTCCGGTAGTGTATTGTAAAAGTAAGCTGCCTTGGTGAAGGAGTCTTCCTTTAGCCGATCAATTCTTGCAAATGCGATAGCTATATTATTCATGTTTCTCATTATGTAAGTGTTTTCCCCCTCAATTCAATCTAATTTCACAGCGGTGTACTCATTACGGTGTTAATTCTTATGTATGAATTCAGCTCTTTCCATGGAAATCATGCCTTGCAAATTTAATTCTTGGGCTGTTTTGTAAACTTCGCTCGTTGGAGTTGACATAGGGAGATTGTGAATGATCTTATACGCATTGGTTACTAATCTGGAGATGATCATGAGGTTACCTTTAGAAGTTTGGCTCCAATTCAAGCAGTTAAATGAAATGAGAGGCTTATGGTAACTGAAGTATAAAATAAATACTTTAGTTTCTATTTGATCAATATATCTTTGGATTACAGCATCAATTACTGTTTTTGATTTTGTTGTTGATACAGTGCGAGAACTGCACATTTTTAAATTAAATTTTGTGTCCAGAAACTCAATTAGAAGGATCGTTGTATCTAAAGCAAAATTTAGATTAAAATCTCCACTTAAAATCATTGGAATTTTATTATATTTTTTTTTAAGAATTTGCGATACCTCTGGTGTGTATTTTATTAAATTTTCATAGATGAATTCAACAATTCTATTTCTTGATTGGTTAGGAGAAATTTAAATAGCCACAATTAAGACTGAGCTACTATCATCCAATTTGGTTTGACAAGCACATATTTCTCCCATTTTAGAAAGCTGAACAGATAATTATTCCATTTGATGTGCATTGTGTTCCATTTGTGGAGTAACAATACGGGCTCCGTCATTTTGATTATGGTAAATTGCAACTCCGCCGGCTCTCGAATGTGGCCTTTTATATTTACCTTTCATATCAAAATTAGGAACACCTACAATGTTTTCATCATGCATTCGATTCTTGGAGAGAATAAGAAAATTCGATAACGATGCTATTTTGTCAAGCTGAAGATCTTGCGCAAGTGCTGATAAACTTTGGCAGTTAAATGTAAACAATGACAATCCTTTCAATGTATTAATAAAATCATATAATAATTTCTCAATAGTTTCAAGTCGATTCAGGCTCAACCGTTGAGATTCAGCTCGCAATACAATTGTGGATGCTGTTGCTTTTCGACCGTGATGAAAAAAAAACATATCACCTGCGTAGATTTGAAACCACGACCGTTTGCGCCGCGGCCTAGTGTTCTCCCACCGCGCTACACAACTGCCGGAAGCATTTAACGATAAATTCTATAAATTCATGTGTTTGTCTCTTTTTACTGTCACTTTTTTCGTTTCATCAAGTATGATTTTTCTACGATCCTAAAGAAGTTTTCACTTCAAACAAGTGAAAAAAAATAAAAAATCATTCAAAGCCACCATGTAAAAAGGGTTCACACGAATGATCGCACCTTTTCCTTTTGTAATTTTTACAGACAATTGAACCTATTTTTGACTACATATTCAATGTTTCTCAAGGCCAACAGAAAATGTAAAATCGTGAAAAATTTTAAATTCACTGATTATGCCTAAGTGCTGGCAATTTTGACCACAACTATTCAAAATGGCCATCACGCGACAAAATCTCTTCAGTGGGCGTGATAAAAAAAACTGCATACATTATTACTACCGCTCTTTTGCCCTTCAAGCATGCAAATGAAAATAACAAATAACGTAGAAAAGGCTTTGTAACCTGTCCCTCCTACAATTGATCCGCGTAAATATTCAATCAAACCAAGCCACCAAAATCCCTACTTAATTAATTGACGCTCGCGTAGATGTTACGATTCCAATAACTTTTATGAGTAGTACACTTTTTTATTTAAAGTAGTATTATCTCCATAATTATTATTGTGTTTAATATTTTTAATATCTATGTAGATATTACTAGGAAGTTGACCATATGAACCTCGAGGGTTACACCTCACGGCTTTTTTTCATAATTATTATTGTGTTTAGTATTTTTAATATTTATGTAAATATTACTGGGAAGTTGACCGTGTGCACCTCAAGGGTCGCACCTCTCGGCTTTTTTTTTATATTATCGGTAGCCTGCCGAATAATGAAAAGTTTACTCGATTGATTTATTTGCTTCTATCATCACCACCCCTCTACTCTTCGAGACTATCCCAGATAAGTTTATGGGGAGATTTGTTGAAAAACTTGTGAATTCTCAAATAACAAAACAATTTTGATGTATTTCATCTTTATTAAACCGAGGCGAACACAAAACTAATAACAATGATATAATTTAACTAAAGTTCTACTACAAAAAGCAGGCGTGCACTTTCGTACATTCACGTGTACTTTACGTTAAAGATAAAATCAAATATTATTGTAAACTGAAAAATGTATCTGCTGGATGGTGGGAGCGACCTTAGTTATGATGATCTACATTTATGATCATGGGAATTTCTAAGAACGCAACTCGCGCGAGATGATTTTTGGCTCAGCAAAGTAGGAAATTTAGCCTCGAATATTGATGTAATTTTGATATTTGATCTTTTGAACTTATATGTCATTTGTATTCTCCAGATTTGGTCAATGGTGACTGAATCTTAGATCATGAGATTTGGAGCTAATACTCGACAGACAACCCACGACACACTGCAACAAACTGAGCTGGTCTCCCAACAGTCACCGCATCTCTAGTCTTGGAAAGAGATAACATAGAATTGTCTGCCTTAAAATTTATATTGCTTTGCTCAAGGAACTGAGCGGAAGTCTTGCTAAGTATTTTGTTGCTACTTTCGTTCACTAGTGTCATCATTTCATTACAATGTGAAGCTGGAGTAAAGTAGATTCGGGTGATCATTCATTGCTGAAACATTATTTTATTACAACGCTTACATTACGCTCAAGGAACAAATTTTTTTTAGCCAACGCTAATTTTTAGCTGGCCGCGATACACGGCATTAAGATAAGCAGTTTGGTCATGTATCTTGGACCTTACTCTCATTCCGTTATATTTTCTCATATTTTTTGTTCGTGTGATATCTTTGTCTTACCGGTCATCTTCCGCAGCTTGAGTGTATTTTATGCTTTTGTCCTTCGTCGTGATTTTTTCGCCCTGCTGTTTGATAGATGGTCTTGAGTTTGCTCCAAATTCAACAACTAGTTGCTCTTACTGCTTTTTAATCCAGTGTGGAGCGTATGCTCGAATGGCATAGTGAATACGTAGAAGCAAGCGAAAACAAATATTTAACGTTCATTTCAGACTGTCAAAATATTTAATGGTGATAGCTGCATGGCTTTAGAGGAAATAGTCCACTATTCTGGCAAAAAAAAGGCAGCAACCAA
Organism: Oxycera nigricornis; assembly: GCA_963942545.1. Taxonomy (NCBI): domain Eukaryota; kingdom Metazoa; phylum Arthropoda; class Insecta; order Diptera; family Stratiomyidae; genus Oxycera; species Oxycera nigricornis. The sequence continues at coordinate 41,029,954 of OZ012661.1, read as the reverse complement.
TTTTTTCCTATTACTAAGAAAAAGCTTTAATCTGGTTCTCTATGTGTAAGTTGGATGAAACGAACCACGAAATAAATTGAGAAAGAGTTGCGATAGGTTTATTAGAGATTTTAAAATCCAACCATATTTTAGTGAAAATTCACCATAGTCATACTGAAGAAGACAGACTTCTATTTTCCTATGACCCATTTGAAACAAACTGGACTGAATACAGGTATAACTTTTATTCTTTATTTCATGTGGCTTTAAGCCTAATGGAAGACGTTGGGAGAATGCACAAAATCATAGTTTATATACATATATATAGGTTACATATTCTGTCCAACACCCAAACCTCTATTATTGAAAAATGCACGTTTCTATTCTTAAAATTAATTATTTTTGTTCCCATAAAGCTTCTAGCATCCTCGTAAAGATTTTTGTAAACATTTAAACACTGAAAGTGCCATTTTTCCAAACAATCTTTTGATCTGATCGACATCGAATGTACAAGCATCTGTGGGTAGGTTCTCATGGTTGCTTATCGATCAGAAGCTTTAAAAGGCCGATGTACTGTAGTAATTAGTTAGTTGATAGACAGAATTGTAGCAGAAAACATTAAATATATTATTTTTTGTTAATAGTCCGCATTTATTAATTTGAGTGGCGCAGTCGGTAGGATCATTTTAAACAGAAAGGATCCATATGAGAACGGACTAAAAATACGCGAAACGCGAAGTGCGAAAAGTGCAACTGAATAATATAAGTGCTGTGAAACCACTAAAAATAAGTGAAAAATAGCACCTGTAAATACTGTTACAAGAGAATTGCGCACCGATAAATCTGTGAAATTTCGGGCCCTATCCACATCTATTGTCTTCAACTCCCGTGATAGTGTTAAAATATCTACCAAACATTCCGTCAAAGGACAGAATTACCAAACTTGGGTCGAAAGTTATTCGGAAGGAAGAAGTGGAGGCAGCCGTAATGGAAAAACTAGTCATCGCACTAGAAAACCTTGCGACGATGAACCGACAAACGGTCGCCAACAGATCAATTCATGTTTTCAAAGAAATTGAATACATCAATCCATTCGACGGAGACAGGCAACAACTTACACAATTTTTAAACTGTGTTGGAACGCATCTAATAAACGTTGAAGATCAAGCAAGAAAAGCGGAGCTATTCCAGGCAATTTACAATACCAAAATCGTGGGACGTGCAAAGGAACTACTACTAAATAATGCACCTCAATCGTGGGAGGAACCCAGAGACCTTCTAAAACAACACTACAGGCCAGCGGGTAATTATAAGGATATTTCAAGAGAAACTTAAAAGTAAGTTCAATCTTTGATTTAAACTTTCAAATCGAAAAAAATATTTACGATATTAACATATTTTCGATTTACGAATGTAATTCGCAAAGAAATATTTTAAGCACTCCTTGTGAATCGAATAAAACAGATTGTTTCGGGAAACTTATCTAGAGAAATAAGAAATGAATTGGATTTACATAAAATTAAAAACGTTTTATATTCATACGTGGGTTATGACGACACAAATTTAGACAAAGAATTCCTGACCTCAGACCGAAGACACGCACTACCTAAACAACACACCAATACTCGACATAATCAAAATAACTTCCACCCTAAACCACCTCAATTTAATAATCCCAGATTTAATCGTCAAAGCACCAAATCCGAGACATTTAGGCAAAATCGAAATTTTCCATCAAATCATAATGGGTTCAGAAATGAACAAAGACCCTACTCTGGTCAGTTTTGAAGGCCAATATCCAATCCATCAGGCCAAGTACGAAATGCAGCTCAACATCCTGAACCTATGAAATAGGGCAAATTAGTCACAGCCAAGAACAGGGACTCAGTGGAGAGGTTCATAATATTGAACCTGTTTTTTTTCTAAACTAGGCCTCGGGAATAAACTATTTGTAACTTTAACAATTGATGATATTAGATGTAGAGGGTTGATTGACACAGGTTCCACAATGAGTATAATTAATTCCAGCAAGATTAATTGTCAAAAATTCAGGGTATTTGAGAAAACTAAAATGAAACTCCAAACTATCAATAACGTGACTACAGAAACGGTGGAAAGAGTGATAACAACTATACCCAGAGAGTTCAACTACGACCTCCGAGGGGCAATTAAATGGTATAAGAGGGATTTAGGAGATAAACCATACGATGTTCTAATTCGTATGGATATATTAGGCAAAATTGTCCAAGTGTTAGATTTCAACAATAAATACATGATTCTCAATAATGGGATCAAAATTCCCATGTTTTCAGCTGAAAACGAAGCAACTTTCGATTGTTTCGAACTCAGTTCTAACTCAAACGGAAAAGATCTAAGTCACTTAAATGAAGAAGAAAGGAAATCAATTAAAACGTTGTTGGAGAAATTTGAAAATTTGATATACAAGGATGGGGATCAGTTAACTAATACTTATTCGATAACTCACGAAATAAGGACAACTACCGATCAACCAATTAACGCAAAATTATATCGACTACCACCAAGGCACGAGGAAGAAGTAAGGCGTCAAATACAAGAAATGGAACAACAAGGGATTATTAGGAAGTCTAATAGTTGCTACGCGTCACCTATAGTAATAGTTGCAAAGAAGCTGGATAATTCGGGAAAACAAAAATTCAGATTGTGTGTCGACTATCGCAAACTAAACGAGATAACCATTGACGACAAATATCCCCTGCCAAACATAACCAGTATACTGGATAAGCTCGGAAGAGCCCAGTACTTTACTACTTTAGATTTAGCTAAAGGATATCACCAAATTAAAGTACATCCGAACGACATCTCAAAAACAGCTTTCGTCACTCCTAACGGACTGTATGAGTATATCCGGATGCCATTTGGTTTGAAGAACGCACCAGCCACGTTTCAAAGGCTGATGAACGAAATACTGCGAGAATATATTAATAAGATCTGCGTCGTTTATCTGAATGACATTTTAATTTTCTCAACAAGTCTGCAGGAACATATTCACTCTTTGAAGTTAATATGCAAGCGACTCGAAGAGCATCACCTTAAGATCCAATTTGACAAGTGTTCCTTAATGAAAAATAACACGGAATTTTTGGGACATATTTTAACTTCTGATGGAATGAAGCCAAACACTAATAAAATTCAGTGCATTCAAGAGTACCTCCTTCCAAAAACAGAGAAGCAATTGAAGGGATTCCTAAGTGCTACGGGTTATTATCGAAAGTTTGTCAAAGATTACGCGAAAATCGCTACTCCGATGATAAAGTATCTAAAGAAGGATAAAAGAATCAATATAAATGATCCGGAATACATTCAGGCTTTCGAGACCCTAAAACTCAACCTTATCAACCACCCGATTCTCAAATTCCCCGACTTCGGTAAACCTTTTACGTTTTTTACCGATGCAAGCAACTATGCACTGGGAGCAGTTTTAACGCAGAATAATCAGCCAATATGTTACGCTCCAAGGTCATTGAATGACCATGAAAAGAATTACTCCGTGACTGATAAAGAATTCTTAGCGATAGTATGGGCCGTTGGGTACTTTAGGCCATACTTATGGGGGAATAAATTTAAAATTGTTACCGATCACCTACCAATAAAATATCTAAACAAGAATTATACGGGAAAAGAATTTAGCCAAAGGACTCAACGATGGCTACTTAAGCTACAAGAATACCATTTCGAAATCGAATACCTGAAGGGCAAAGAAAATAAAATAGCAGATTTTCTAAGTAGGATACCTAATGCTGATAACAAGGACGAAAGTGAAGAACAACAATCCATCAACGATGTTTCTGGCAACGCCACTGTTCACTCGCAGGAAGAACAGCAACTTGACCATATACCGACCAAGGAAACTATTGTGAATAAGTACAAGACTCAATTAATATTAACTTACGACATGGACAAGGATATTGAGATAGTCCACAATAGAAGGATTATTTATCTGGACATGACAAGAGATAGAGAAAATTGAATAGATGTACTACGAAGGTATATCAAGCCAGGTCTTACAGGAATCTACACTGAGCTATCATATTCTGAATTCAACAAAATTCAACAAATTTTTATAGAACTTTTCAGCGATGATAGGCAAATCAAGTTCATCAAGGCTTACTCTAAGAGCTAGAGAAATTAGAACTTTGGAAGAAGCCCATAAACAGATATCACTATACCATACAGAAGAAAGCATTCATAGCGGAATTATTGAAACTTTCCAAAGCTTAAAAAATAAAATTTACTATCCCAAGTTAATTCAAGAAATCATTAAAATCGTTAATAATTGTAAAACTTGTCTCGAAACAAAATATGAGCGCAAGCCAATTAAGCTGAAATATAAAATTAGTGCAACGCTTACTGCAGTAAATCAAATACTCCACATGGATGTGTATTTCTTCGCTAAACAACCATTCCTAACTCTAATAGATAAATTATCAAAAAAGGCATACGTGTACCATCTACCTTATAGAAACTGGACCAAAAAAGTGGAAGCGCTGGAAGAGCACATCTCGAAATTCGGAAAACCTCAAAAGTTAGTAGCAGAGAATGAGTTTAAAGCAGAAAATTTCAAAGAGTTTCCAAGGGAACAAAATGTTGATTTACACTTGACTAAACCCAATACACATACCGGTAACAGCGACATAAATAGGTTTCATTCTACTATTCAAGAAAAACTGGTATCTATGAGAAAATTAAACTTGACTCTGATTCAGAAAATGCATAGGGCGGTGTCCAACTATAATAACAGATATCACTCCACTATAAAAACGACTCCTGAAGATGGGATGCAAAATGATCCTACAGTATTGGCAGAACGAATCCGTCTATTTAAAGAAAAACAAATTAATAAGTTGAACAAAGATAGGGAAGATTATAGGGAAACTAGAAATGTTATTCCAGTGAAAAACTACAAGCGAAATTATTACAAAAATGAACCTAGGTATAGATTAAAAATCATGCAAGGTGAACACCCCATTAATATCAAACGCCCTCGTAAATTTTCAGACGATGATATCAGTATTTCTCACACTGATACTAACCCAAGAACCTTGATACGACACGGTTTAATCCAACCTAGTGACTGACATTAACTGAAATTAACGACACAAAATTCAACTTTTACAAACTTAAAAATATAAGAGTAGGACTCATGAACTACGACAAAGATACTTTGGTTTTAGCTATAAAAATTCAAAAGTCCTATATATTTGTAAAATATCAAATAAATACCAGTATACCGACAACAGAAAATTTAGAAATTGTATTTGAAGACATGTACACCTTAAAGATAAACAGAACTAAATATTTTTATGATAAATCTATAGAATACGAAAATGAATTACAGCCGTTGAACAATTGTTTCACTCAAAATAACTATAAACTTCAAGAAAATACTTTACCAAAAAGTTATAGAATCGACGAAAATACTACTATTTAAAAAAAATGAAGAAGAATTATTAAATGAATGCGATGAAAGATACATTAAGTTTAGTGGTAGTTATTTAGTAATAGTTAATAACTGCACAATAAATGTTTTAAATAAAACACTAAGCAACCATATTACAAAATATGTTGATAAGATTTTTCAAGCAGAAGAAATAACGTACAACTTTAAAAAACAATTAAATTTTGAAAATATCATTTTGGATAAGGTAGATAATTTGAATTATATCAATACTTTAAAATTTCACCAAAATAAATGAATCATATTCTTAGTACAACTATGTTTGTTATATTCATCGTATTCGTTAACTTAGTAATACTTACCATGAAGTTGAATAAGATAAAAATGAAAATTTCAATTAAATACTGTAATAAAACGATGCCAGAAGCTGACAAAATTACGGAGAAGTTTCCATTAAAGGGGGGAGTGGTTATATATTCTGTCCAACACCCAAACCTCTATTATTGAAAAATGCACGTTTCTATTCTTAAAATTAATTATTTTCGTTCCCATGAAGCTTCTAGCATCCTCGTAAAGATTTTTGTAAACATTTAAACACTGAAAGTGCCATTTTTCCAAACAATCTTTTCATCTGATCGACATCGAATGTACAAGCATCTGTGGATAAGTTCTCATGGTTGCTTATCGATCAGAAGCTTTAAAAGGCCGATGTACTGTAGTAATTAGTTAGTTGATAGACAGAATTGTAGCAGAAAACATTAAATATATTATTTTTAACTTCCCAGTATATGGGAAGTTCTTGTAATCGCCTCGAAAATCGAAATTGAAATTTTCAACTTTTCTTTACGTTTTGAGGTCTATAGAGTATATATAAAGTGTTTTTAGAAAGGGAGATGTATGTGTGTGTGTGTGTGTGTACGTACGTACGTACGTACGTTCGTGGACACTTTTTTCTACGAGCATAACTCACGTAAACAAAGTCCGATTGACTTCGTTAAGGTGTCAATCGAAGCGTCTTTGCAATTTTAAGAGCTGATTAGTTTTTGGGATACTTCGGTCCGTGGGGTTCGCTGTTTTGCCCGTTTGAAGGTTATTTCTGTCAGGCGCTATATCTCGCGAACCAAACATACGATTTTTTTAAACAAGGTGTCAATCGACGCGTATTAACGTTTGTGTTATTCTATCAAATTTTTTTAAAAAAAAGCCTTTGAGCGGTTTTCAAAATTTTTAGAAAAAACAGCAAAAAATTAGGTTTTTTTCAAAAACAATAAATTTTTAACCTTATTGTCAAGTCTTAGTAATCAATGTTTATAAAATTTATCTACTTCAAACAATGCTCGCAAAAAAATCATCAAAACTTTTTCTCATGATTACGTAAAAAAAAAATTAAAAAAAAAAAATCATTAAAAGTCATCATGATTTTCAAGGTCATTTTTATCATTCACTATATCTCACCAACCAGATATGATATTTGCATCATTAAGGTGTCAGTTGACGTGTATTAACATCTTTGTGAAGTTTTCAACATTATAAAAATTCGGTGTAGCCGTTTTTTTTTAATTTAATAGAAGAAAATGCGAAAAATTATGGTTTTTTTCATAGAAAATATTTTTTAACCTGATTTGCACAGCACAGTGATCCAGTTTATAAAATTTATACATTCTCATTAGTTTTTGAAGAGACACCGGCAAAATGTTCTTCCATAATTATGAAAAAGCTAAATTAAAAATGAAAAATCATTCAAAGTTACCATGTAAAGAGGGTTCATACGAGTGCTATTACTTTATATCTTTTATTCTAAAAAAATTGTTGTAAATTCAATCAAAGTTTTAAGATATTTGCATAATTGAAGCAGATTTTTAATAGTTTTTAAAGTCTTTTAATTAAAAAAAATTGCTTAAATTTTGAAAACCAACAAAAATTTTCAACACCAAAAAGGCCCCCCCCGATTGATCCGCGTGAATATTCAATCTGTCCTCATCGACCAAAAACCTTACATAATAAATGGACCCTCCCGTAGACGATATGATTCATATTAACTCATTCCTGTTACTATTACCTCTCATTGTTGTAATGTTGTTGATGTTTATGTAGATATTACTGGGAAGTTCACCGTGTGGACCTCAAGGGTCGCACCTCGCGGCTTGTTTCTTAAAAGTCCGCATTTATTAATTTGAGTTATATAATCAAAGTTTATATACATATATATATATATATATATATATATATATATATATATATATATATATATATATATATATACTATACTGTATATATATATTCTTTGAATGTTATGCTTCGATTTTTAATGTTCCAAGGTAAATTGGTGTATTAGTGCAAATACAAAGGTTATTAATACGTTTCAACATTATATGGTTTTAAAAACTTTCATCAATGGAATAAGTTATGCTTTTAATAGCTCAATAGTTTAGCTTTAAATGTGTTCTAAGATGTTAAGCGTGAAAACAAAAACTGCTTTTAATAACACTAAATTCGCAAGTTCGTCAACCTTTTCATTAGCGCCATTTTGTCTTTCAAGCATCGATCTGAAAATAACAAATAAAGTAGCAAACACTTCTTAACCTATGACTTCTGCAATTCATTTGCGTGAGGATTTTATATAATCCCCCATCCTCCAAAAGCCTTACGTAATTCATGGACGCTCTCTGATACGATTAATATTAACTTATAACAGTTAAGTGTTGGTTCTTTTTTTCAGTTCCGAAGGTTTATGGTGTAAATAATTTTTCATCAACTGCACTAACTCATACCATGTGAACTCTGCTAGTTTCTACGGTGCACACAAATGCTTGATTAGATCGTAAATCTCTTCATTCATCGAGGTGAATAAGATGGCTGCTTTTTTCTTGTAACCCGTGATATAACATGCAATAAACTCCAGTCATTCCAAGAATGGCTCCCATTTGTCTTTTTTGGGTTGACATCGTTCTATCCGTGCCTGAATCTCAGCAAGATTCGAATTCACCGTCGGGCTCCGGGCTCTCTGGCTTGTTTATAACCTCAGCGATGTGCTTGAAAACGAGTCTTTTACACTTTCATTCACTGTATTGACCAGTAACGAACGTATGTAGGTTTTCGCGATTGTCGTTTGCGTCAAACTGTTCTCCACGTTTTTGTTTCTGGTTCCTTATTTTTTCCATAGAGATTCTTTTTTCAGTGGGAAAGTTTCTCATTTTTCACTGAGAAAATTCACTGGCAAAATGCGATATTCACTGGAATCACGCATTTGATATATTGAAATCGTAGGTTCATTAAACATTCTCGTCGCCATAATTGTTGTTTAGGGAAACATAATTCAAACTTGTGGAGATCAACGCGCACACGATCCACTCTGGATGAGACTTGTACTCAAACTAGACTTACTAGTTTAGAATACAACTTACAAACATACATCACAACCTCCTATCTATACTATATTTATTTTTAAGTAGCATCATTTTCGTTATTAATATTGTCGAATTAACTTTCCAGTATACTCGTATGGGAAGTTCTTGCAATCGCCTCGAAAACCGAAATTGAAATTTTCAACATTTCCTTACGTTTTAAGGTCTATAGAATATATATGAAGTGTTTTTAGAAAGAGAGATGTATGTGTGTGTACGTACATATGAGCGTTCGTGGACATTTTTTTTCTACGAGCATAACTCACGTACACAAAGTTGTATCGACTTTGTTTTTGTGACACTTCGTTCAGGGGAGTTTGTTGTTTTGAACTTTTGAATGTCATTTCTGTCAGGCGCTTTATCTCGCGAACCAAACATATCATTTACATGGTTACGAAATAAATCGACAGGTATTGAAATTTTTCTGATTTTATCAATTTTCTAAAAAAAATCGTTGAAGCCGTTTTTTAATTTCTTAAAAAAGTTCAAAAAATTAGGTTTTTTCCATTAACAATAAATTTTTAACCTGGTTTGCAACAGACATTAATCAATGTTTATAAAGTTTATATACTGCAACCAGTTTTTGTAAAACGTCGGAAAATTTGTCCCTTGATTACAAAAATGATTAAAATAAAAATAAAAAATCATAAAAAGTCATCATGATTTTCAAGGTCATTTTTATCAATCACTATATCTCACGAAACAAATATGATATTCGCATCATTAAGGTGTCAATCGACGTTTATTATAATTTTGTGAGGTTTTTATTATATTAAAAAATCGTGTCAGCACTTTTTTTCATTTAATAAAGAAAAATGCGAAAAATTAGGATTTTTTCATAAAAAATAAAATTTTCACCTGATTTGCACAGCTCAGTAATAAATGTTCATTTTTTCCATGATTATGAAGAAGAAAAACTAAATTAAAAATAAAAAAATCATTCAAAGTTACCATGTAAAAAGGGTTCATACGAATGATATTACCTTATATATTTTATTCTAAAGAATGTGTTGTAAAGTCAATCGAAGTTTTATAATATTTGCATGATTTGAGCGGATTTTGAATAGTTTTCTCAGTGTTTTAATTTTAATAAAAAACTGCTTTAATTTTGAAAACCAAAAAAAATATCAAATAAAATTTGTAACGTAAAAAAGGCTTTGTAGCCTACCCGCCTCCGATTGACCCGAGTGAATATTCAATCAGACCAATCCATCCCCATCCACCAAAAGTCTTACGTAATCAATGGACGCTCCAGTAGATTATATGATTGATATTAACTAGTGTACTTAGTGTTATGAGTACCTCTCATTATTATTATTTAAATTAGTATTATTTTCGTAAATATTTTTCTGTTTAATATTTTTGATATTTATGTGGATATTACTGGGAAGCTGACCGCGTGGATCTCAAGAGTCACACTTTGCGGCTTGTTTTTGTTTTACATTTATGTAGATATTGCTGGGAAGCTAATCGTGTGGACCTCGAAGGTCGCTCCTCGTGACTTGTTTTAATATAAGATATGATTTTGATACGTCCTACATATTTGCGACTATTGATTTGAACTATCAGTAAATGATGGAGCAGTTGTGACTTGAACTCACTCACTAAAGGTTCTTTACTTTGGAAACCCCTCAAATGAAGATATGCAGATAAACTGTGATTTTGGTGACTTCTGAAATGTGATTTTTCCAGTCAAAAATAATTTGGAAAACTATATTTTTGTCCGGTTTAAATTTTTTCTCCCATTGGTACTCCACAAGTAAAGTAAAATTATGATAATATATTCTTCTCCCTGTTTTCGCCCTTTGGAATGACTTTTTGAAATGCTTCTTATTTAATCGTTGCGGGATCAAATATTTACATATAATTTGTTAATTGCATTTCGCTTAGAAGTTAGAAGCCTATGACACACAACCGAATAAAGCTGCCAAAAAATGACGCTTCATCAGTCTACGGTCTGACACACTAAAAACTATTGAAATAATGTTAATGGTTTTATTTATTGTTTTTATTTTCTAATCCTTCATTGCTGAAACATTTAGATATCGGATACCATCGCACCGAATATTTTTGTGGCCGGATAGTTTTGTATTTGTGTATTTTTGTGCGGATATTTTATATCGGACCCAAAATTTTGACCGGTGATCTATATTTTGTTGACGCTCCTTTATTCATTGTTTATTGGTCAATTAGTTTTATTTTTTGGAAATATAAAGAAACAATGTTATTTTATTTGATGGGCACATTTTTCAAATCTGATATTGAAAAGCAATGAATGCTCCATTCACCATTCACCATTTTATTTTGGAAAAATTGTTTTATATTTTTGCAGCCTTTTTTATAAAGTTCAAATATAATTATAAAGTTCAAATAAAATCTATCTTGAATTTGAACAAATGATAGTATTTATAAGACGAACCGAAAGATACCACATTTAAATCATTAGAGTAAGTGACATTTGGTGGTATTACTCTTAACAATCATAATGCATTATAAATATTTAAAGTGTTTTTGTATGTGTAAATATGTCTTGTAATCATAAAAATTTATTACTGTTTATTTAAAAAGATATCTTTGAAACATTTGACTTTTCAAAGCGTTGATTGTCACAATTGGGAATTGGATTGAAAAAAATATATCGAATTTTAGGTTGTTTTTCCATAAAATTAAAAACGACTAAAAGAAAATTCATGATAATCAGCTGTGTTTATGGAAATAATAACACGCTTTTATTAACAGGTTAAAAACGCTATTAGATTGAGAGAAATAAGTTAGTATAATTCGTATCAACCCATCATTCATATTGGCTATTAATGGTATTTTTCATATCAACGTTTTTGCAATCAAAAAAACACGTTTATTGATTTTTGTGTTTATAGTGTTTTATTTTGATAAGCATTGATTGCTTTTGTTGCAAATCACGTAAAAAAATATTCCTTAGAAAAAGCCTTATAGTTTACTGTTTTTATTAAATTCAAATTTTATAACAAGCAGATATTGAGATTGAAATTGATATTCTAACGAAGGTGATATGGATTATTCATGTGAATTATGCTCGTAAAAAATGTCCGCCACACGCGTCCAGACTTCTTACCAAAAAAAATTGCAATATGTCCAAAATTTCAATTCACAATTTCCGAGGGCGATTACAAGAGGATTACTTTTCTGCATCCAACTGGTTGTGTTTCTTCTCTGCTTTTGCTTCATGATGCATTCACGACGAAAAACTGGTTTTAGATGTTGAAACGAAGCTTTCATTTTTCTGACGTTGTGTAGTTGCGGCGTTATGAAATTATTGAAAATTTGTAGAGCTGATTGTAATAACCACAATGCTATCAGAATAATTTTTTAATGTTTTTTTTATTTATTTTCAATTTGGATATTTTTTTACTCATGAAAAAATTCATGCATGCTGTGTTCAAAAACTGGTTAAAGTATATTCATTCTTTTAGTATTGATTATTTGTTGCGCAGGTCAGGCTAACGGTTCGATTGACATCTTAACAATGTAAATCGAATATTGGATTCAAGAGATATATTGCATGACAAAACTGACCTTGACGGGGTCAAAACAAAAAACCCACTAGTTTCCAAATCTTAGGATGGCAAACGCACTTCGATTGGCACCTCAACAAAGCCATTACGATTTTTTTACATGAGTTTTGTTTGTAAGAAAAACTTTCCACGAATACACGTACAAACACACACACATACAGATTTCATTCAAAAAACACTTTAAATATATTCTAAAGAGCTCAAAACGTGAAGACATGTAAAAAAAGATTTCCGGGGTGATTACAGGAACTTCCCAAATTATAAATAATAATAAATGAAGCGTATGAGGCATCTAAAAAGTTTTACTACAATTTTCAGAGTGAGACAAGCGTTGAAATAACAGTGAAACAAGAATTCAAGTCCAGTTGAGCACCGCTTGCTCCAAAACGTGCATTCCGAGGTGCACTGGAGCGTATTCCAAAAATTGAAATAAATATATTCGTACAGCTCGGATCACTATAAAATTTTAAATCAATTTTTTCAACTGGACAAAGTCGGTGCTATCATCCAATATTCAACTTACGACGAATTTACCACCCAACAATTTATCTCAATTCCTTACTTACTAGAATTCATTAAAATCTGCACTATCCATTTGATATCCAATAGTTGCCATTATAGAATGCGAAACTTTACTCTACGAGTCTAAGTAGAGTGGTTAACGAAATAAAGGAAGATTAGTACTAGTGGTAAGCTTAGGTTCTCCAAGATTATTTGATGGTTTGCCTCTAGCAACAGTCATGTTTCATGTGTGAAACAATTAAAAAACAAATTTGTGTCAGCAAGAACATTTACTCTCAAATCAAAAAATGACCTTTTTATTTGTGGTTGAATATCTTTTGGATAACCTTTTCATGGCATTTTTGGAGAGTTTGGCAGTTCGGTTATATGGTGGACAATTTAAGTAATATTTTTGATCTAGTCACTTTTGCTTGTCACCATTTTTAACTTAAAAATATCATAATTAAATAGGGAAGCGTGCTTTTGGGGTGACGGACGGCGTGCTCTTCAGGTACTCTCATTTACCATCCGCCACCAGACAGCACGACCACGATTAGGCTTGTTGATGGATTAAGCTCGCTTCAACTATTTTATAAATTATTTATATCCGCGCAGTATAAAGACTGTAAATTTTTTCCGTATATTATGCATACGTGGCAATTCTATTCATGGGATTTGAACCTCCGTGTCTAGTCAACACCACCGCCCATCAGTGTGCTTTGGTTAGCAACTTATTAACTCTATTTTGCACATTAATGGAGGTTTTTTGGGTTCCTGGCTGGAACCATCGTAATTAAATGGGGAGGCGTGGTTTCGGGGTGACGGACGGCGTCCTCTTCAGATGCTGTCAATTATCATCCGCCACCAGACAGCACGACCACGATTAGGCTGATGGATTAAGCTCGTTATACTTCAACTATTTTATAAATTATTTATATCCGCGCAGTATAACAACTGTCAATTTTTCCGTACATTATGCATACGTAGCAATTCTATTTATGAGATTTGAGCCTCTGCGTCTAGTCGAGGACGCCGTCGGTCGATTTGAAGTTATGTTATTTGAGGCTACTTCCATTTTTTAGGAAACACTCAGCCTTTTTTTATGCTTCGAGAATCTGGTTCACACTAATCTCCTGGTTTGGCCAATATACACATATTTGCACTTAGGGCAGATACTTTTATATACTCCGTTGACTTATTTTTTGGCTTTCACACCTTTTTCTTAGCTATGCCATTTTCTCCGCATATTGTTGCTGCTGTTCCCACATACTACCATGTCGTATTTTCCCAGCTGTATCTGGATCGTCTTGAATATGGTATGCTGATTCTTTTGCTGTTACCATGTAAAAATTGTTCATACGAATGATATTACCTGATTATTTATATTCTAAAGACACTGTAGTTAAGCCAATCAAATTTTAATGATATTCGCATACTTTGAGCAGATTTCGAATAGTTTTTACAGTACCGTGTTTTAATTTTAATATAAAAACTGCTTAAATTTTGAACACTAAAAATTAATCAAATTTGAATTTGTGGTACTGAACACTTTGAATGGGAAAATGTTTTGTAATCAATACTTTGCAAGATCAAATGCTTTAAAAAGCGTTCATCGAATATTAAATTGTAATTTTAAGTGGTTTTGTTCTGTAGTGTTCGTAGCATTTCAATCACTTCCTCCATCATCATCAAATCTGCATTCATTTTTGCTAGCGCTCTTTGGTCCTTCAAGCATCGATATGAAAATAACAAACAACACACAAAAAATTCTTTGTAACCTATAAATTTCTTCTATAGGTTAGGTATTATTTTGGGTCGTTATGTCTCGAGTTAATTCGATTAAAGTAGAATGAACTCTATACTATCGTTTGTAGTGAATGATTGAGTGGGGTTGTGAAATAAATCGATTGGAACCTAATTTATCGAGTAAACTCTTGGAAGTTTTACTAATAAAGATACTCTCATTTTCAGTTACTGAATATTTTATTTTGGGAGATATAGTTCGGAATATTTTTTCTAAATGAATAGGAATATTTGTTCTGAATGGTAGTTTAATCTAAGATTCTATGCAAGTATACATATCACGCCAATAATATAGGATTTCTCACTCCTTCAGATTATCTTTGTAGTTTCTGTGAGCTATATTGTGTGTTTTTTGTATAAGGTATATTTGGCTTTCCTTGACTTTTATATTCTCTAAATTCTTTTGTGTATATCTTAAAGTTCTGGTAGACTTTCCTTATTTTATCTGTGATTCGATCCCAGAGCTCTAGATCTGATTGAATAGCAGTTTTCGTAGGAGGATTCATAATTGTTTTAAGTTGTTTGATTAAGAAGGGTAAAGAAATAAAATTTATATTCCATCGGATTTGTATATTTTTAGTTTCTACCCGCTGTTGTGGGCTATGCGCTGAAATTATTTGGATTTTAAATTTATTCAGAGGTTAAGATATTACTTTAATGTTTTCGTATAACGAACTTTATTTAGAATGATCGCTGTGCTCTGTAATATTTGTATTTATTTGTTTTCTAGAAAGTGCATCTGCAATGACATTATGAGGTCCTGGTTTGTAAACGATTTTGGCTCCATATTTTTCGATGAGGTTCTTCCATCTTTTTAATATAACGTAAGGATTTCTTTCTGATATTCAAAATATGATTGATTTTTGATCAGTGTCGATGGTCAAGTCAGCTATGCCATAAGTGATTAAAGTTATTTTCCATTAGTTGACTAATTTTGTTCCGTCTTACTGAAAGTTGTAGATATAAAAATAATTGGGTTCTTGTTTTCGCTTGAGACTGCTCCGATCGCTATAATACTAGCATCCGTAGTTAATTCGAAAGGTTTACTGTGGTCCCGCTGATACAGTTCAACTTTTTCCCTTAGATTAAATCAATTCAACCAACATTTTTACTACGATTTTTTTCCTATTTGTAGATTTAAACCTGGTAAATGTATAAGCAAAATCCTTAATAAATTTAAGATAGTATGATGTTACACCTAAAAACGATCTGTGGTCTTTCAAACTGGTTGCAGTGGGGTAGGATTCGATAGTTTAAATATTTAATGGATCCCCTTTTATCTTGTTTTTCTTTATAATGTGCCCTAAATATTCTATTTCGGTTTTAAAGAAATGATACTGCATATTGGTATGAGAATCTCATCAACGCATCTCTAAAAAATACTCGGTGCATTTTTCAATCCCAAAGGAATTTTAATGAATTCGTATTTTGCTCCATTTATTGAGAATGCAGTCTCTACGTCTATTCCATCTATATTAATTTGGTGAATTCCTGACTCGCAGTCCAATGTCAAAAATACCGTCGCTTTTCCTAAATTTTGGGTCGTTAGGCTGACATCTGGTATTGGACATCTGTTTGTTATACTTTGTTCGTTTAGCTTTTGACAGTCGATCACTTATCTTTTTTGAATTCCCTTTTGTATCGGTTCTTTTTTAGGTACAAGTCAGTTGTACGGAGATTTGCTCGTTCTGATTATCCCAGCTCTCAAGAGTTTTTTATCTTTTTTTTTCACAAAATCTTTGTTGCTATAATAAGGGTCCAATTCGGAGAACTATCCTCCGTCTATATAGTCGCTTAAATGGTAGTCGTGAATATTAAGTTCTGATCAGCTCTATAATTTTTCATGACATGAAAATATTTGCTTCGTGTATTCCTCGCTGTTAGTTGTATTATTTGTTTTGCGGATATTATTTTCTGCTTTCCTTTTTGAAACGTTGATCTGCTGAATTTATTTCCATTCCAATTTTTTTTAACCCGTCTATTCCTATTATCACTTCGTAATCCTTTAACTCTTTAAGTACGTAAAACTTCAGTTTTCTACCTTATATTGGTATCTTATTTGCGTAGAAATTGTATTTTAGATGTGTCATGCATAGTCTGAATTGTTTTTGGTTGTTCAAGATTAATATTTTCATCTAGTTTACAGTCTATCCTAACAAAATTGTTCATACTAGCTGAGTTAATTAGTATACTTCTGATGTCTTGCTATCCGATCTGATTCGCAACTTCGTTGTTTACTTGTGTAGAATTTTTATCTTGGCAATAATTCTGATTTAAATGTTGTGCCTTATGCGGTGGCCTTAATTTATACGAAGAAGTCCCTAATTCACGTTTGAAAGGTTGATTATTATCATCTTGCCTTTTGAATCTAGTGCAACTATTTATTTCCATTGGCTCGGGACGATGAATGGGAGGTCTATGATTCTGATGAGGATTTGGCCGATTTTTTCTAAAATGACCATTATGTCAATTGTTGGGATGAGAAGTTCTTGAGGTGGTGTTGATGTTGATAAGGCTTTTGTGACGTATGATTGCGTATATTTAGTTTAAATGGTTGTTGGTCAAGGTTGTGATGTTGAATATCGTGAAACATAGTTTTTGCAAGAGCTTAAATTTTGTTTCGCCTATGCAAAACTTAAAATAAAATATCTTAATAATTCCGAATTATTCAAAAGAAAAATCTTATTTCTTAAAAAAATGCCCTTTATTAAGAATTGACTACGTTTTTAACACCGATCTGATTTAGACTGACTGTGAGATTATCTTACATTTTTAACTTTCCAGTATATGGGAAGTTCTTGTAATCGCCTCGAAAATCGAACTTGAAATTTTCAACATTTCTTTACGTTTTGAGGTCTATAGAGTATATATAAAGTGTTTTTAGAAACGGAGATGTATGTGTGTGTACGTACGTACGTATGTGCGTTCGTGGAAACTTTTTTCTACGAGCATATCTCACGTAAAAATAGTCATATCGACTTCGTTAAGGTGTCAATCGAAGCGTCTTTGCAATTTTAAGAGCGGATTAGTTTTTGGGAAACTTCGATCGGGGGAGTTTGCTGTTTTCCCCGTTTGAAGGTCATTTTTGTCATATATTATATCTGGCGAACCAAACATACGATTTCCTTTATCTAGGTGTCAATTGACACGTATTGACATTTATGTGATTAAATCAAGTTTTGAAAAAAATTCTTCGAGGCGTTTTTTAATTTAAAGAAAAGTGCAAAAAATTAGGTTTTTTTTACAAAAACAATAAATTTTTGACCTTATTTTCAAGCCGAAATAATCAATGTTTATATAATTTATATACTCCATACAGTTTTTGTAAAAACATCATCAAATTTTTTTCTCATGATTACAAAAACACATAAAGTTAAAAATAAAAAACCATTAACAATCATCATGATCTTCTAGGTCATATTTCTCATGCGCTATATCTCGCGAAGCAAACATACGATTTGCATCATTAAGACGTCAATCGACGCGTAATAGCATTTTTTGTGAATCTGATGAATTTAAAAAAAAATCTTGTAGGCATTTTTTTAATTTAAGAAAAAAAGTGCAAAATAGATATTTTTTTCATAAACAATAAATTTTTAACCTAATTTACTGAACACAGTAATCAATTTTTATAAAATTTGTATACTTCAAGAAGTGCTTGTAAACAAATCATCAAACCTTTTTTTGATGAATACAAAAAAACATTAAATAAAAAATAAAAACTCATTAACAGTCATCATGATTTTCAAGGTCATTTCTGTCATTAACTGTATCTCACGAACTAGATAAAATGTTTGCAACATTAAGGTGTCAATCGACGTGCATTAACATCTATGCGATTTGTTTAGCATTTAAAAAATTCGTTTCAGCCGTATTTTTCAATTTGATAGAAGCAAATGCGAAAAATAGGGTTTTTTTCATAAAAAATATTTTTTTAACCTGATTTGCACAACACAGTAATAAATGTTAATAAAATTTATACATTCTTATCAGTTTTTGAAGAGAAACCGGCAAAACTTTTTTCCACGAGTATGAAAAAAAAACTAAATAAAAAATTAAAAATCATTCAAAGGGGGTTCATACGAATGATAATACTTTATATCTTTTATTCTTAAAAAAATGTTTCAAATTCCATCAAAGTTTTAAAATATTTGCATAATATGAGCAGATTTTCAACAGCTTTTACAGTCTTTTAATTAAAAAAACTGCTTCAATTTTCAAAATCATCAAAATTTCAATCAAATTTGCATTTGTGGTAATCAACGCTTTGAATGGTAAAATGTTTTATAGTCAATACTTTACAAGATCATATGCTTTAAAAATCTTTCATCAAATAAAAAATTGTAGTCTTTAGTAGATTTATACTTTGGTAATCGTTAGATTTCAATTACTTCCTCCATCATCATTTGTAAAACATTTTACTTTTTACATGCAATTGAACCTATTTTTGACTGCATATTCAAAATTTACCAATAGAATGTATAAAGTAATTATTAATCTCATTGATGTCAAATCGTGAAAAAATATGAACTCAGTGATTATGCTGAAGTCATGGCAATTTTGAACGCAACTATTCAAAATTGCCATCACGCGACAAAACCTCTTCAGCGGGCATAATAACAAAAACTGCATTCATTTTTTTTTGTTTTTGAAAGGTTTTAATTAAGTGTTGCTGACTGAATTTAATATGAATTTTTTTTGTAAATAAATGAATCCTTCTGAATCGTTCTGAGAGGGACTAAGAGAATTTGGTTATCCGCGTAATTACTCCCTCCTTATGTTTATCGTTTTCCTTAACGTTATTTATGGTAGGAAATTCAACTTCATTATTGTTATTATTTTCCACATTAATTTTGATGATTTGGCGATTCTTAAAATAGAGATATAATACAAATATTAATACAAATACAAAAATTGTAAGTATGAAAATAGATTCAGTTTCCATTGTATTTCTTCTAGTTTTGTATTATATTTGTTCAATTTTACGCAAATTTTTAATATTTTCTGGCTTCAAACTTTTAAAGTTTCATTTATGTTGATATTCTGATATGGTTTTTATCGGTTTTAGTGTTAATATTTGTTGTCTTAATTTGTATGTTTTCATGACAATTTTGATTTATTCTACCGTCTTTGTTTCTATTTAACATTAAACCTGTTTCTATCTCTTCTCCTTGCGTTCCGTTACGTATTTCGATGATTTTTTCACATTTTTTTAACTTCCCAGTTTCCTATGGGAAGTTTTTGTAATGAGGTCGATTTTGCGAATTCCAAATTTTGACATATCTTCACGTTCTAGAATCCTAGTCCATCTCTCGAATCCAAGTCCATAATTTTTATAGAGATGTCTCTGTGTGTGTATGTACGTTTGGTCGGATGTGCGTTCGGAACTATTTTTCGTCTCGATTATCTCAAGAACCAAAGATTGCATTGACGTTCGACTGGTTTTATTCGACGCGTGATTACGTTAATAAGAATTGAATGACTTTTCAGCAAAATCTATCAAGCCGTTTTTTATTGAAGATGAAAAAACAGAAAAAAATGGTTAATTTTGACTGAAACGCATTACTAATTCGTGCAGATCCCAAATATCTTCATAGTCATATTATTATTGTGTGTTTTAGCAAAATCATGATCAAATTTGTAAAAAATGTAATTTTAAAAAAAATCAAGTTTATTTTTAAATTTCAAACTTATATTATCAGGTTTGAGAGAATGAAAGGAGAGACGCTAGTGCAGTTAATATTGGACATCGTCATAAGTAGAATAGTATTGTTAATAAAAATCAAATATTTATATATATAATTTGATATTGTAAATATATAGTCAAGTAAATATGTATATATAAAGTCAATTATAATAATTCAGTATTCTTAATAACGAATGATTATTGTAAATAATAATTCAATACCCTCAATAATGGCTGTATATTTCGGGGCTGAGATAAAGAAAAGGAGGAGGGCAAGGAAGATGACAAGGACGAGGATGTCGAGGCTTTGGAAGAGGATGACCAGCTGGTGGAAGCGTCTTCCTCTTCCGCAAGAAAAATAATAATAAAAATAATAAAAGTAAAGTTGTATAATAATTTCGAATAATAATGTTTAATAATAGTAATAATAAAAACAAATTATAGCTTTTTTCTTCACCCAACTGAGAAGTTAGTCATGTGGGCCTGAAATGTCACACTAAGACCACATATTTTCATTTTTATATTTGAAAATATTGACCATTATATAAAACTGTTTCTTTGATATTTAAATTTAATGTTTCCCAATTTATTTTAGGTATTTGTTTTACATAATATAATATCAAGGATGCGGTTAGAATAGGTACATTGATGACAAAAGTTATTGTTCCATCTTTAATTAATGCACCTATAGTGATTTTTTTAAAATTTGTGAATGATAGGTTATAGGAGTCAATTTCATCATATGTAAAAATGGATCTGGTCATAATATCTGTCTTCGCAGAATTTATATTATCAATTATTTTTCCTAGTTCGTCGTTCAACAGATCAAGGTTGTGGTTTGATTGGATGATTGTTAATATTTTGTTTACTTTATTTAAATCGGTAGTGAGCTGATTATATTATTTATAAGTTGGTCGAAAATGGATCTGTAATTTAAATAAGTTGTTGATTAAATAATGGGTATTGACTTAGGCAAGTTTTTTTAGTTTAAGTAATAAATTTTCTTTTAGTTATTTCCGAATTATTTTCTGTCTGAAGTATCGCATGTCCTTTTGTGAGAAGTCTAACTGATGGTTTCTTGTAATATATTCTGTGTAAGACAACTAAATACAATTAATTGCAATCATATGAATTGGTTTGCCTTGGAGTGTTTTCCACATTTGTTTTGGTAAAAGTCGTTATATCGAAGGTTTCCATTTCTTTGGATGTTGCTTCTTATTTTAGGTATTTGATTAACATACTTAAAAGATGTGTATTTGGTTTTCCAAATGAATCGAAGCAGTTTATAATTTTTTCTCTCAGCTTGACGATTGCTATGCAGTAATGTGTTTCGTATGTATTATCTGAGACTAGTAAGATGTCATGTAGGAAAATGTTGACTTTCCGAGTCCATTTCTTGACTGCTTCATATCCTCATGTAATAAAAATCGTATCAAAACCGTAAACTTTTGGCAAGTTTTCATTCGTTGTTTGCAGTGAATTTCAATTTTACTTTTATTTGTTATATTTTGCCTTAAGATGTCTTTAACTGTATGTTCGTTGTTAATATACTTTCTGTCTATATATATGTTTCGTCTTCTGCTATTCGTTTTAAGTTGCTTATTCTTTCTTTCTAGAACTAATATTTGTGTTTTGTTTATGTTAAAAAATTTTTCTTCAATGGATATAAAGTCATGTTGATTTTCATCTCCTGAATGAATTGTTCCCATGTCACTTTGTTCTTCGTTTAAATCATCTCTTTCAATAACTACATTAATTTCTTGTTGGCCGGCATTTATTCCATTGAGAAATTCAGCAACTTGATTATCTTTTCCTTCAAATTATTAGGCCAAACAAGAGGTCTGTGATTTGTTTTGATATGGAACTTCGTCCAAAAAAGAAATGGTCTGAAATATTGAGTTACCCACATGACAGCAAGTAATTATTTTTCTATCGTCGAATGGTTTCTTCCGTGCTCGTTGAGTGTTCTACTAGCGAATGATATTGGATGTCGGTGTTGTGATAGAACTACGCCTATTGCTTTTCTGAGGCGTCTGTTGTCAGTGCAAACTTTTGTTTGAAATCAGCATGCTGTAATATAAGATAAGTTCTAATGATTTGATTCAGTTTTTCGAACGCAGATACATATTTTGGGCATTCTTTATTTTTTTGCTCTTTCTTAAAGCGTCAGTTAAGGGCGATGCAATTCTTGAGTAGTTAATAGATGTTTGGTAATATCCTGTTATTTGTAAGAATGATTCAATTTTCTTTGGAGTACCAGGAACTTGTAGTCTTTTTATCACTCAAATTTTGTCAGGGTTTGGTTATATGCCGTTAACGGATAGTATAAGTATATCCTTAAAAGTCAGTTTGTTTTGCGAAGAATCGACATTTGTCTATCTAGATTTTTAGTTTATATATTCTTAAAGTTTCGAATATTTTTCAAATATTTACTTCCATTTCGTGTAGTGATGTTGCAAAAATTAGAATATCGTTCAAGTAGACAGCACATGTTTTATCAATGTATCCCTTCAAGACTTCGTTGATCATACTGTAGTGAACCCACATAAAATAGCCCACATAAATCACCACACAAGTGATCCGTGATCTACATCACGCGCGTGAAAAATCACATAGCACAGATGGGCGCGTGAAAATCACATAGCACAGATGGCAGCCGATGCACATTAATTATCTGGCCGGCGACAGAACTAATAAGATGATAAGCATCGCTGCAAGAGTCAAGTGCTTCTCATAATTTATGCGCGTAGACAAAATTATGAGTATTGGACTCTAGTTCTGTTTATGAAGTAATAAATTAGGTCAATAAAGTATCAGAGTTTATTACTTCTTTTTGAGTATTGGTCACGTACTAGGAATATAAGATTTAATTTTGTAAATACGAATTTTAGAGTAGGGATTATATATTTAGTTGTAAGTTGTACATGAAAAATAGTATTTAAGAAATATGGAATTAAAGGACGAGATCAGTCTTCTTCTGATCGACTCAAATCGAAAACACGATTTTGATTTGTACTGCCGTGACTTGGCAACGATCAGTCCTGCTTGCCGTAATTAGGCAAGACGTAGACTTGCAAGCCGTGACGTGGCTTGATAATATCGGACGCTTGGGTCTTGGATCCTGCGCCAAATTTGTGGCAACAGCAATGATTTGCCGGTAAGGTCTTCTCCCTCTTATTCTTCCCTTCTGTACACTTTACGAATCCCCGTCTCTCACATAGCCTCAAAACAAGCATCTCCCTTGCGGAGTACCGATCAAGAAATCACAAAGAGCAGAAGGAAGATTTATTACATGGCGATCCTGCAAACTACGAACCTACGACCGACAAATTAGCAAAACAACAACCCGATGACTTCGAGGAGGGCGAGCTACACGATGACATTTCAAACGATGAGGAGTTCAATAAAGCCTTTAAGCGATGCTTAATCAACGCCGAGCGACACATAGAAGAAATAGTGCAACCATACGTAATCATCAAGAACCCTGAGGCACCAGCATATGCAGCGACGAAATTACCGGGACCACAACCAAGAAACATTCAGGAGTTCAGGAAGAAGCGAAACGAAAATCCGCAAATAACAAAGATCAAGAGGCGACAACGAGGCGGAAGAAAATACAAGGAAAGGAGAGACAAGGCCATCCTACACAGATTAGTCCACATAGCAGCGGGAGAACAGCGGAAAACTTATACTAAAGAATTAAGAAATTTGAAAAAAAAAATTAGAATTGTAAAAAACTAACTATAATGAGTAATAATTGTTCAACCCAAACAAACATAATTTTAGAATATAGTCAAAAAATC
This sequence comes from Oxycera nigricornis, assembly GCA_963942545.1. Lineage (NCBI taxonomy): Eukaryota > Metazoa > Arthropoda > Insecta > Diptera > Stratiomyidae > Oxycera > Oxycera nigricornis. Next base: position 41,005,787 of record OZ012661.1, on the reverse strand, counting down.
AATTTCATCAAAATAATTTCAATTAGCAGAAATAACGCACTAGAAAGTAGTGGATAGGAATATTGTTTTGGGACTCAATAACATACTTCTCATAAATGTCGACAACGCGATTGAAGGAAATTTTATTTGAACTTCAGAATACATTATCAAATTTGAAAAAATCAAAGACCTACACAGTCAATACATTAAAAGAAAAGTTAGAGTACACTATAAACGCTGAAATAGAAGGAACAAATTTATTTGATAGCATCAATGAAGGAGATGCAATAGAACTAAAATCAACTTTTTCTTCAGTTTGTGATAACCTAATTACAAACCTGAAACAACGGCTGAACGCCGCGAACATATTAGTAAAGATTGAAGAAAGTATAACGCACAAAGACATGGCTGACTTTAACATCGAAACAGCGATTAAAATAATACCGACTTTTGAGGGAAAACACACTGAGCTAGAGACATTTTTAACTATTATAAAACTGTTGGACAAGAAACTTAACCCAGAAGGAAAAACAGAGTTGCTAAACCTAGTTCTCCATATCAAACTTAGTCCAAACGTTAGAACGGCACTAAACGTTTCGACAATAGTCAACATCGATAACTTAGAGACAGAACTACGTCTCAAATACAAAATAAATAAAACTATTCCGCAAATCCATACCCAACTGGCAAATTTCACGCAAAAACGCATGCCTGTCACAGCATATAAAGACAAGATCCTATCGTTAGTGAATGACCTGAACCAACTACAGATTAGCGCACTTGGCGCGGAAGTAAACCAAGTTGCTAAAAAAGCAATACAAACGATTAACGATACATACGCACTAACAATCTTCAAAAATGGTCTTAACGATCAAATCAAGGACACTATATTCGCTGCACGACCGCAAACTTTCAGTGAAGCCATCACGTTAGCTACTGAAATTGAGCATAACGAAGCTCAACCTAATGGCATAATGTACATTAACAGAGGTAGAAATAATAACTACAGAGGACAAAATAATCAAAATAATTTTAATAGAAATATCTATAGGGGAAATCGCAATCAATCGCGAAACAATTTTAACAATAATACATTCAGAACTAACAACCGATACAATGATAGATTTCCAAACAATAACAGAAATTTCAACAAAAATAGGAACAACAATGGTTATAATAACAACAACAGATATAACAGTAACTCCGGAAGAAACGATACCAGAAGAATAAGATTAGTAGACAACCAGGGAAACGTAACAAATTCCCGAGAGGAATAAGGCAACCTCCCGGAAGAAACAAAGTATCTAAAGCCGAATACAACACTTATAAGGTAGATAATAAGATATATAGAATTACGGGTATATGCACAAATTATGTAAAAATCTTCAGTCAATCTGAGCACAGATATCTTAAACTTCTAATAGACACTGGAGCGGATATCTCCATATATAAGTTACATAATCTAGCAAAATATGATTTGCAAACGCACAACAGATGCAAATTAACGGGCATAACAAACGAAACAACAATGTCACTGGGAACAATCAGGTTAAACTTTAACATTGAAGACACTATAATATCCAACACATTTCATGCGGTAGATGATCAATTTCCTATCGAAATTGATGGCATCATAGGACGAGATATGCTTATCAAATATATGTGCAAAATAGACTTCGAGACGTATACCATATCCTTCAGTACTCATGACAGAGATGTAGTAATACCAATGTACACGAGAAAAGTAAACATGGCACGCATAACAATTCCCGCGAGAACAGAAGTTATATTACCAATAGACGTAGATAGATCAGAAGACAGCATAATATTAAACAAGGAGATTGAAAAAGGAATATTCTTAAGCAATTGTATAATTCCAGCGAAAGGTATATGTCATGCGAAAATACTTAATACCAACGAACATGACATAACTCTAAAAGACTTTCAAACAGAGGTAGAACCGCTGAGGAATTACGAAATATTAAAAACAGTGCAGAAATTTGACAGGAAACGATTGAACGAACTGATAAACATTATCAACACCAAAAGTCTCGATGAACAAGCTAACAAGAGCCTACTGGAAATTATTACAGAATACCAAGACGTATTCCACCTTGAAGGTGAATACCTCACAAAAAATAATTTCTACAGACAAAAACTAAACACATGCGATGAAAACCCAGTCTACATAAAAAATTATAGACTACCACAGACACAGAATGAAGAAATCCAAAAACAAGTACGTGAGATGAAAGATAACGACATCATCGAACAATCAACAAGCCCGTACAACTCACCATTGTTAGTTGTACCCAAGAAAAGCTCTAACGATGAGAAAAAGTGGAGATTGGTTGTAGACTTCAGGAAACTGAATGACAAACTAGTGAACGACAAATTCCCATTGACAAGGTTGGAAGATGTCCTGGACAAACTAGGCAGGGCAAAATATTTCTCAACCTTGGATATGACCAGTTCATTTCATCAGATCGAGCTGGAAAAGGAATCAAGACCGTTAACCGCCTTTTCCACCAACGATGGACATTACCAATTCAAAAGATTACCTTTCGGATTGAAAATATCATCGAATAGTTTTCAAAGGATGCTCACTATTGCTCTAACGGGTCTAAGCGACTCAGCATTTCTATATGTGGACGACATCATGGTTTTCGGATGCAGCGTAAAACATCATAACGACAACTTGAGAAAAGTTTTACAGAGACTTCGTAAGTACAACTTGAAATTAAATGCAAACAAATGCAAGTTTTTAAAATCAGAAGTGGTGTATTTAGGACACCTTATTACAGCAGATGGCATAAAAACAGACCCTGCAAAACATGAAGTAATCAAAAATTATCCCATCCCAAAGACCGCGGATGAAGTGCGAAGATTCGTAGCGTTCTGCAACTACTACCGTCGTTTCATACCAAACTTTGCAGAAACGGCCAAGAGTTTGAATTCACTCTTAAAGAAAAAAGCACCGTTTGTTTGGGAAAAAGAGCAGCAAACAGCTTACGAAATTTTAAAACGCAAACTGATTTCACCTGCAATACTTCAATACCCTGATTTCGAAAAACCATTCATACTTACTACGGACGCGTCAAATTTCGCACTAGGTGCTATTCTATCTCAAGGAGAAATTGGTTCAGATTTACCAATCTCGTACGCGAGCAAATCTTTGAATAAGCACGAATTAAACAAACCGATCATAGAAAAGGAACTATTAGCGATACATTGGGGCATAAACTTTTTCAGACCATATTTGTATGGACGCAAGTTTATAGTCGTATCTGACCACAGACCTTTAGTATCCCTGTTTACGCACAAAAATCCATCTTCAAAACTAACAAGAATACGGCTAGATCTATCAGATTACGATTTCGAAATAATATACAAAAAGGGCAATATAAATACAAATGCAGATGCACTGTCAAGAATACAACTTGATTCGAGTATGTTAAAATCCATGATACCTCCAACGAACGATGAGAACATCAGCAAAAAATTGCTAGCAATAACAAGGAGCAAGACAAAAAAGTTACAAGGCGAAAATAATAATATAGAAATCAACAATAAAAGTGACAAACAGAACGAAGAGACTGATCACCTCCATGCGTTTGATTGCACTTCATTGTCAGATATAAAAGGGGCTATGAAATTAAAATTTAATATGCTACGCAGCGAAAAGAAAGAAAACAAAAATAATATTTTCAGCAGCAAAGGAAATAATAATGAAATATATAAAGAGAAAGATTTTATAATAGTGCGCTACAGCGAGAAAGATGACGAGAAACCCGTTTCCGCCAACGATAAACTGAAAGTTCGCGATAAATGCAATGACAATTCGTACACGAAATTAGTTTCTGTCATGAAGAAATTGCTAATTTATTCACGGAACAATAGCATTGATGCACTAGCACTTTCTTCTAATGATGATATATTTAGGTACGTACCAAAGAATGAGTTCAAGAATATATTTAATACGTTGCAACGTGAAGAGAAATACAGACTGAAAATACTGATATATAAACCGCCCATAAGAATTCGGGACGCCGAAAAACAACAAGAACTAATTAATGAATACCACAATTCGCCACATGGAGGACATACAGGAGTACGCAAGACATTACTGAAAATAAAACAGAGATATTGTTGGAAGAATATGAAGAAAATGGTCAAAAAACACATAAATCAATGCGAAAAGTGCAAGTTGAATAAGATCACTAAGCACACTAGAGAAAAAATGATGAAAACTAATACACCGTCTACAAGCTTTGAAATAGTAAGCGCAGACATTGTTGGCCCGTTAAGAATTTCAAAAACTTATAGATACATTCTCACTATTCAGTGCGAATTAACTAAATACATAACTGCTATACCCATAGAGAGTAAGGATGCTACAACAGTGGCAAAAGCTTTAGTAAATAAATTCATATTATTATACGGTCATTTTAAAGTTTTAAAAACAGATTTAGGGACTGAATTTACCAATAGCCTAATGAAGGAAATATGCGAGTTACTTCAGATTAAACAAATATTCTCAACCCCTTACCATCATGAGACGTTAGGTGTAGTAGAAAGGAACCACCGAGTCCTTAACGAATATTTGCTATCTTTCGTTGATAACAACAATTGGGATGAATGGATACCTTTTTATACATTCTCTTATAATACAACCCCACACGTTGATACAAATTACACACCCTATGAACTTGTTTTTGGCAAACTCTCGTACCTACCTAACGACATTTTAAAAGATTCAGATAAAATATACAATCTTGATGACTATAAAAATGAACTAAAACTTAGATTAAAGATGTCTCTAACGAAAGCAAAAGACTTAATCGAAAAAACTAAAATTGCAAGAACCAATAAACAACCTTACTCAAATCCGCTAAATATTGAAATTGATGATCTTGTGTTAATAAAAGTAGAGAATAAGCGAAAACATGAAAAACCGTATAAAGGTCCATTTAGAGTAATAGAAAAAACCAAAGTAAATTCATTACTAGACATAGACAATAAAACAAAATGGATACATAATAATAGACTTAAGATTTTTCAAAAGAATAAATATCAAATATAAGAATACAATGCAAAATGTAAAAATCCAATCCTAACACCTGACCAATCAAAAAAAAAAATTAAATTTTTCTCGTAGTTTCGAATTTGGATCCAAACTCTCAACTCAAAAGGTTAAGGGTGTAGTGAACCCACATAAAATAGCCCACATAAATCACCACACAAGTGATCCGTGATCTACATCACGCGCGTGAAAAATCACATAGCACAGATGGGCGCGTGAAAATCACATAGCACAGATGGCAGCCGATGCACATTAATTATCTGGCCGGCGACAGAACTAATAAGATGATAAGCATCGCTGCAAGAGTCAAGTGCTTCTCATAATTTATGCGCGTAGACAAAATTATGAGTATTGGACTCTAGTTCTGTTTATGAAGTAATAAATTAGGTCAATAAAGTATCAGAGTTTATTACTTCTTTTTGAGTATTGGTCACGTACTAGGAATATAAGATTTAATTTTGTAAATACGAATTTTAGAGTAGGGATTATATATTTAGTTGTAAGTTGTACATGAAAAATAGTATTTAAGAAATATGGAATTAAAGGACGAGATCAGTCTTCTTCTGATCGACTCAAATCGAAAACACGATTTTGATTTGTACTGCCGTGACTTGGCAACGATCAGTCCTGCTTGCCGTAATTAGGCAAGACGTAGACTTGCAAGCCGTGACGTGGCTTGATAATATCGGACGCTTGGGTCTTGGATCCTGCGCCAAATTTGTGGCAACAGCAATGATTTGCCGGTAAGGTCTTCTCCCTCTTATTCTTCCCTTCTGTACACTTTACGAATCCCCGTCTCTCACATAGCCTCAAAACAAGCATCTCCCTTGCGGAGTACCGATCAAGAAATCACAAAGAGCAGAAGGAAGATTTATTACAATACGCTGAAATGTAGCAGGGACATTTCGTAAACCAAAAGGCATTCTGTTGAATTTGTAGTGTCCTTGAGGTATTGAGATAGCTGCTTTATGTCGATAATGTTCACTGAAATCTATCTGGTGGATTCCTTTTAAAAATTCTATCAAATTTGCATTTGCGGTAAGCAACGCTTTGAATGCTGAAATGTTTTTCAGTCAATACTTTGCAAGATAATATGCTTTAAAAAGCTTTCATCTGAAAAAAAAACTGTAATTTTAATAGTTTTGTTGTTTAGTGTTCGCAAGATTTCAATTACTTCCTTCATCATCATTTGTAATACATTTTACTTTTTTTTAACGTTGGGACGTGGAAATCTTCAAATCGAATTCGATCAGCTTCTGCCTCTCGGCTTGCCGGATTTCTATCGACTAAAACCACCTCCGTTTCCTTCAATCACTCTCTCCTTCAAATGTAGCAACTCTCCCTATTGAAAATTTCAGTACATAGTACAACCCAGACGATAAGAATCGGTATAAGGGATAGTACCAAATTTGTAACTTTTAATGTCCTTTTACATGCAATCAAACCGATAAATGACTGCATATTCAATGTTTTTCAAGACCAACTGAAAATAAGCAATAATTATTTGTCTCACTGATGTAAAATCGTGAAAGAATACAAATTAGTAATTATGCCGAAATCGTGCCAATTCTGCGCACAACTATTCAAAATGGTCTCGACGCAATAAAATCTCTTCGGTGATCGTGATAATAAAAACTGCATTCATTTTGGCTTGCGCTATTTGTCCTTCAAGCATCGATATGAAAATGATAAATAACGTAGAAAAAGTTTTGTAACCTGTCCCCCCACCGATTGATTCGCGTGAGTATTCAATGAGCTTTCCATCTACCAAAATTGTTACGTAGTCAATGGACGCTCCCATAGATGATGTGATTAATTAAACTCATTCCAATTACTGTTACGAGTACCTCTCATTATTATTATTTAAAGAAGTATTATTAACTTCCTAGTATATGGGAAGTTCTTGTAATCGCCTCGAAAATCGAAATTGAAATTTTCAACATTTCTTTACGTTTTGAGGTCTATATAGTATATATAAAGTGTTTTTAGAAAGAAGTATGTATGTGTGTGTGTGTATGTACGTACGTACGTACGTCTGTACGTTCGTGGACACTTTTTTCTACGAGCATAACTCACGTAAACAAAGTCGTATTGACTTCGTTAAGGTGTCAATCGAAGCGTCTTTGCAATCTTAAGAGCTGATTAGTTTTTGACACTTCGGTGTCAATCAACACGTATTAAAATTTGTGTGAATCTATCAAATTTTGAAAAAATCGTTGGAGTCTTTTTTTCGTTTAAGAAAAAAAACTGCAAAAAATTAGGTCTTTTTATAAACAATAAATTTTTAACCTGATTTATGGAAGACAGTATTTAATTTTTATAAAATTTATATACTTCAAGCAGTGGTCGTAAAAACAACATCAAAATTTTTTTCCCATGATAACAAAAAATTAAATAAAACATAAAAAATCATTAACAGGCATCATCATCTTCAAGGTCATTTCTGTCAGGCGTTATAACTCGCTTACCAAACATACGATTTGCATGATTAGGGGTCACTCAACGCGTATTAATATTTGTGTGAATCTGTCAAATTTTGCAAAAAACCATTGGAGCCGTTTTTTAATTTAGGGAAAAAATTGCAAAAAATTGAGTTTTTTTATAAACAATAAATTTTTAACCTGATTTACGGAAGGCAGTATTTAATTTTCATAAAATTTATATATATCAAGCAATGCTTGTAAAAACAGTTTCAAAACTTTCTCTCATGGCTACGTAAAAAATTAAATAAAAAATAAGAAATTATTAACAGGCATCTTGATTTTCACGGTCATTGCTGTCATGCGTTATACATATCTTGCGAACCAAAAATAAGATTTGCATGAATAAGTTGTCAATCGATGCGTATTAGCATTTTTGTAAATTCATCAAATTTTGAAATAAATCGTTGGAGCTGTTTTTTAATTTAAGAAAAAATGTGCAAAAATTAAGTTTTTTTAATAAACAATAAATTTTTAACCTGATTTACGGAACACAGTATTCAATTTCTATAATATTTATATGCTTGAAGCAGTGCTTGTAAAAATAACATCAAAACTTTTTCTCATGATAACAAGAAACATTAAATAAAATATAAAAAATCATTAACAGTCATCATGATCTTCAAGGTCATTTCTTCCATCCACTATATCTCACGAACCAGATATAATATTTGCATCATCAAGGTGTCAACCGACGTGTTTTAATTTTTTTTAAATTATTTAAACATTACAAAGATCCTTTTCAGCGTTTTTTTAATTTAATAGTAGAAAATGCGAAAACTCAGGGTTTTTTTCATAAAAAATATTTTTTTAACCTGGTTTGCACAACACAGTAATAAATGTTTATAAAATTTAAACATTCTTATCAATTTTTGAAGAGAAACCAGCAAAACGTTTTTCATGGTTCTGAAAAAAATCAATAAAAAATAAAAAAAATCATTCAAAATTAACGTATGAAAAGGGTTCTTCCGAATGATATTACCTTATATCTTTTATTCTCTACTCTTTTCTTATCTTCTATTCTATTACCTTATATCTTTTATACTCTACTCTTTTATTATCTTCTATTCTATTACCTTATATCTTTTATTCTAAAGTAAATCAAAGTTTTAAAATGTTTGGATAATTTGAGCAGAATCAAGATTAAAAACAGCGGCTTAAATTTTGAAAACCATCAAAATTTCAATCAAATCTGCATTTGTGGTAATCAACCATCATCACCCATCCACCAAAAACCTTATTTAATCAATGGAACCTCCCGTAGATGATATGATTAATATTAACTCATTCTTGTTACTGCTATGAATACCTCTCATTACTTTTATTTAAAGTAGTATTATTTTCAAAATTATTATTGTGTTCAATATTTTTAATGTTTATCTAGATATGACTGGGAAGTTGACCGTGTGGACCTCAAGGGTCGCACTTTGCTTGTTTTCATAACTATTTGTATTTACTATTTTTTGCATTTATGTCAATATTACTGGGAAATTGACCATGTGGACCTCAAGCGTCGCATCTCGCGGCTTGTTATTTATACCATTGAATCGCCAAAACAATCTGCACATCCAAATCCACTTCCGAAATTAGACAGATTATTTTCAATGCTGTTTTTGAAAGATTTCATCAAGGTTTTCTGTGTGAATTAAATTAGCTGATTCTGCACGTTTTGTTTTTGAAAGGTATTAATTAAGTTTTGCTGATTGAATTTAATTTGATAATTTATTTTTAAATAAATGAATCATTCTGCTTAAGGGTTGAAATTTCATTTTTCAATACGCAAAGTGGTTGTCTGCATATGTAGCATCTAGGTTTTCGATTATCGCTTAAAGCTCGGAGTTGGTATGGTTGATTGTGATAATAATTGAATTTGGTGCGACTGTGCAACCTGATTTGTCAAGATTTCATGGTCTGCAACGATGCGAGTTAACTTCCTTGTATTCGACTTTCGATTAATTTTTAATTCACTGAGTTTACTGGTTATTTTTTCCACTTTGAATTATTCTATTCGTCCAAACAAATTCGGACGGCAACAAATAATTTCAGAATTTTGTTAAAGCAATGCAAGCCTGTGTTTCATTTTAAAGAATGTGTTCCTTTGTTCTAGTTTGGTAATTTTAGATTCCTTAGAAATCGAATTGTTTAACGTCCTCCGATTGTGTGTGACGTCTCCTTCATCTCGGTTTATTCGCTGGACCCACTCGATTCTTCTTTCTGCTCTGCTTCACTTATTCGACTGCAGATATCTTCTGAATAATGCTTGATTAGAATAATCCACAGGATGAAAGTTGACTGAATACGGTATAATAGGTTTTGTCAGTGATGGTTTGTGGCTTATGCTCCTTCAGGATCACGGTACTAGGTCAACTTGTATTCGCTATCCTGTTTCAGTCAGCCATATCCCGATTGAGCCGTTAATTATTTTATATGCTTGGTATTATATTAAAACAAACCTAACTTTTTATTACCATATAAATAATCTGGTTACAATATTATGATACAAAAAGTGTAACTCGTCACACTTCTAGCAAGAAATTGAACTTCTTTCGAAGAGTTGCCTATCCTGTTGTATATTGTTCTTATCTTCTTACAAATATGTGAATGTAAGTGTTTTGGCAAGTAATGCTTTATCCTATATGTGGAATACAATCCTCCTAATTGGAGATTACGTGTCTTTGTCATTATATTTTCGTGACATATATTTTGGGTACTGACGGTTGAAGGTCATTGGCTTAATTAGATATACTTGAGTGATTTGTCATATATATTTTGGTTACCGAAGATAAGAATTATCTGGCGCGCGAAAAAGTTTGTAATGGATAATATTCAAAAACCCAAAAAAAATTTTTTTAAATATGTTCGTTTTTGTAAAATTACGGAGAAGATACTAGCACAGTGATGATTCACATTAAAACGAAGTATACTGGCGAGTTTTTAAATGTAAACGAAAATGTAAATTCTGGTGCCCATGGTGCAACTTCATTGATTGATTCTATGTTCCAAAAATAAAAGAAAAGTTCCAACTTGAAAATAAAATGAAATTTTTATCAAATTTGAAATAGAAGAGAGTTTGGTTTAAATTTACATCCAAAACCTTAAAATGGATTACCTTGAACTATGAGTCCAATAACAAATAGCCCCGGCACCTACCACAATTGGCACATGTGTGAGACTGACGCGTGTGTAAGAGTCGTGATAATTATAAATAGCAGTTCACCCTTGTTGACATTAATCCCTTGTCTATCCATATACAGCAGCAGTTGTACTTCGAATTATCCAAAACAGTGCTGGAGGTCTTGAAGTACTATCCTCTTCACAAAGCCTGCCATTTTTGCCTCAACCAGTCTCATTGATTGAAAATGTGTTCCTCTTAATGCGCTTTTCAGTTTTGTGAACACTTAGTAGTCGTATAACGTAAGATCTGTTGAGTACGAGGGATTTTTATGGCCACTTCTTGCCAAAGCCGATCCTGAATACGGTTTGGGACATCCCACCTGGCTTTTATCCACGAAGAGGAGCGTGAGAAAAAAGATTCCAATAGAAGCAGAAACGGCAACTAGATTGGCGTCAATCCAAAACAAACGAAAAGAAAAACGGTGCCGAAAGCCCGATGACCACTGAACAAATTTATATATATTGAAATTATTCTAAAAACTACAGACTAAACGCAACTCTGCACAAATTCACACAACCTATGTCTTTTTCCTACACTTAACGTCCACCAGTGACTTCCGGCCAAATTCATACTCGCCAAAGAAAAGGACGCCTCAGGACTCGACTCTCCACACGACAAAAGAAGCGTTGGTTCCCATGACTCGGGCTCTGACTTTGCTGGCTTAAATCTCGGATGCTCCGTTCCCGTTCGCTGCAATCGGTGGTCAATGGCCCGGCAAGTTCTCTGAATTTGTTCCACTTTCAATCGCCTAACCGGTATTTTAACGATTTCTAAGTTGGTCAGTTGCTTATACGTCGCATTCAGTCACCTTGATTAGCCACAGCGTTGTACATTGGTGGACACTGCTTGTAGATTTTGTTGCTGGCGATTGGATCTGAATTGCCTGAGTCGTTGAGTGACTTCAACTAAACACTGAGAACCTTACTTTTTTCTTATTTAACTAATACAATCATAATACATATTGTAGTGTATCTCACTACGTCATAATTGCACTACGTCACTGCAGCGTAAAATTGAATCAAATAATGTACACACACCACATTGCGATCACGCAGTCACTTTCACACATCTGGTAATATTCCTTTGATAATAAAGTCCTAAAATTTATAAAATCAAACATGTTTTGCCTTTTGAAAACCAAACTTTACAAAATAATCTATCATTATATAATTTAAAATACTTAACCTAAATAATATAACAGCGTGACGAACATAGCGTTACCAACCATTCTTAAAGTGTATTTTCTCAAAATTCATTCCAAAATTATCTAAATAAGCAGGACGGCAACGTTCAACACGCGAACACCCTCGAAAAGTCACCGAGTGATTTCTGGACATGGCCTTCAGATTTCATACTGGCTAACAATTGGCACTTCCGAAGTCGCGTTCGCTGCAACACGAAACATTCCGTCTCGGTCGTGTCGAGTTAGGTTTTTTTTGTTTTGCTACCACAGGTCATTTCCGTCATGCACTATATCTCACGAACCAAACATTGAACTCGCATCGCTTAGGTTGTATCAAACCTTATTACAATTTTTGTAAAAATAACTATGTAGCTTTTTTTCGTTACCAAGAAAACAAATTAAATAAAAAAGCATTAACAGTCACCGTTAAAAAAGGTTAATACGAATAATATAACCTGATATCTCCTATTCTAAAGGCATTGTTTTTATTTCAATCAAAGGAATTTAATATTTGCATATATTGAGCAGGTTTCCAATAATTTTCATAGTGCCGTTTTTTTGTTATTTTAATGGAAAAATTATTAAGGACTTGTTACAATCGACTCGTTTTGTTCGCGCTCGAAATTTACAGCACAACTCTTTGCCTCGCAGGAAGTATCGACAAGACTAGTCCGCCACGAGCATCTTTGATGTTGCAGGGACCAGCAGCTCTTTCTCTCTGTCATTATTTTTCTTCACATTCATTTCACTTAACATTCCTTTTCCATAATTTCATGCAATTTAAGGTAGGTATCCTATTTCTCCACTGATTATTCTCTCTAGTCGACCCTTTCCTGTTTACACAGACGGTCGCCTCTTATGCAAGATGTGTTCACAGCGCTGGTCCCTGTTTTTATTGCTATTTACTCACCCAGTCAGTACTATAATACTAATTAATTAAAAGTATTGTAAGCTTACAGGTCCTTCTTCCTCTAAGATTTTTTATGTTTAGCATAGAATCAGACATCGAGTTTTACTGCGTACAGCACAATGCAATAGTAACCTTTTTTTAAAAAACCGTATGCTTCAAAAAGCTTTCATCAATTTAATACATGTTATTTTAAGGAGCTTATTAGTTTAGTTTTTAAGAGTTCATAAGATATCAAATATATCTACATCCATCTTTTGTATTATATTGTATTTTTCCACACAATTAAACAGCAATAATTTGCTACATATTCAAAGTTTTCATGATTATCTGGGAAATAAGAAATAATTTTTAGTCTCACTCATATAAAATACACACACCACATTGCGATCACGCAGTCACTTTCACACATCTGGTAATATTCCTTTGATAATAAAGTCCTAAAATTTATAAAATCAAACATGTTTTGCCTTTTGAAAACCAAACTTTACAAAATAATCTATCATTATATAATTTAAAATACTTAACCTAAATAATATAACAGCGTGACGAACATAGCGTTACCAACCATTCTTAAAGTGTATTTTCTCAAAATTCATTCCAAAATTATCTAAATAAGCAGGACGGCAACGTTCAACACGCGAACACCCTCGAAAAGTCACCGAGTGATTTCTGGACATGGCCTTCAGATTTCATACTGGCTAACAATTGGCACTTCCGAAGTCGCGTTCGCTGCAACACGAAACATTCCGTCTCGGTCGGGTCGAGTTAGGTTTTTTTTGTTTTGCTACCACAGGTCATTTCCGTCATGCACTATATCTCACGAACCAAACATTGAACTCGCATCGCTTAGGTTGTATCAAACCTTATTACAATTTTTGTAAAAATAACTATGTAGCTTTTTTTCGTTACCAAGAAAACAAATTAAATAAAAAAGCATTAACAGTCACCGTTAAAAAAGGTTAATACGAATAATATAACCTGATATCTCCTATTCTAAAGGCATTGTTTTTATTTCAATCAAAGCAATTTAATATTTGCATATATTGAGCAGGTTTCCAATAATTTTCATAGTGCCGTTTTTTTGTTATTTTAATGGAAAAATTATTAAGGACTTGTTACAATCGACTCGTTTTGTTCGCGCTCGAAATTTACAGCACAACTCTTTGCCTCGCAGGAAGTATCGACAAGACTAGTCCGCCACGAGCATCTTTGATGTTGCAGGGACCAGCAGCTCTTTCTCTCTGTCATTAGTTTTCTTCACATTCATTTCACTTAACATTCCTTTTCCATAATTTCATGCAATTTAAGGTAGGTATCCTATTTCTCCACTGATTATTCTCTCTAGTCGACCCTTTCCTGTTTACACAGACGGTCGCCTCTTATGCAAGATGTGTTCACAGCGCTGGTCCCTGTTTTTATTGCTATTTACTCACCCAGTCAGTACTATAATACTAATTAATTAAAAGTATTGTAAGCTTACAGGTCCTTCTTCCTCTAAGATTTTTTATGTTTAGCATAGAATCAGACATCGAGTTTTACTGCGTACAGCACAATGCAATAGTAACCTTTTTTTAAAAAACCGTATGCTTCAAAAAGCTTTCATCAATTTAATACATGTTATTTCAAGGAGCTTATTAGTTTAGTTTTTAAGAGTTCATAAGATATCAAATATATCTACATCCATCTTTTGTATTATATTGTATTTTTTCACACAATTAAACAGCAATAATTTGCTACATATTCAAAGTTTTCATGATTATCTGGGAAATAAGAAATAATTTTTAGTCTCACTCATATAAAATGGTGTAAAAATAAAGATTCAATGACTATTTTGGGCGCAACTATATCAAATTGCTATCACACGACAAAACCTCTTCAGTATATGTAAACACAAAAAGTGCATTTAAAAATCCTTAAATTTCGATTCCACCAACGTTTTCGTAAAGGCCATTTGTCTTTCAAACATTGATATGAAAATAATAAGTTACGTATAAAAGGCTGTCTTACGTAATCATTGGACACTTTCTTAAATAAAACGATTATTATCAACTCATTCCAGTTACTATAATGAGTCCCTATCATTATTATTATTTAAAATGGCATTGTTTCATTATTATGATTGTGTTTGATATGTTTAGTATGTATGTAGCTATCACTGGGAAGTTATTTGTGTGGACCTCAAAGGTCTCACCCCGCGGCTTCTTCTCTAGTATCGTGATAAAAATTCCATATCAAAGAAACAAAACATACAAAAGCATATTGATAATTAATAATATACACACTTATTTTTGCCAAACATTTACTGATAAATGTCTTGTTTACAGGTTATTTCAAGCCACAGAGTGGATCCTAAAGTTGCTTTCTTTGAAAACAGCGAATACGTTGAAATGAGCATTTTTCTAGCAGGTGATAATCGTAGAGCCATACAGTTAGAAAGTGTCAAATCGTTGGTGTTGTATCCAAGCAAACAAGCTGAGTTAAGCTCCGCCAAAACTGAACATAGAGCACAGGTAAAATAAATAAATTTTAAATTAAACCCCAGAAATATAATTCAGAATTCTTCTTAGAATTCAGTCTTAAGTTTAAGCCGGATCTGTAAAAAAGGCTACAAGTGGTTGCTGAGGGGTGCAAACTGATTTTTGTAGAAAAAATAGTGGAATAACTCGTATAACAATAATTTACCTATCTTTCCACTTAAGGGGTCAGTCTACATTAGACACTCGAAAAAATAGCTATTTTCACTATTTTTTTCGATCGATCGATCGATCTATTAGTTTTTGCGATACGATGGAGCTCGATTTTGAAAACGTTGTTTTGAGAAAAACGCGTTTAAGGTTTTTTAAATGAAAAATTGTGAAATTTTTCCCATGATTTAGACCGATGCTACTCAAGCGCAGTTACAACGAATACTGATGCGAAGCAACTGTTTCACAAACAATTACAACAGAGGAGATTAAAAGGCAGTTGGTTCGACGGAGCGCGTTATACGCGCAGGTAGACGAAATAAGGTAGTGGTGTTCAGGTCAAAAAATATATAGTTAGAATGCCCGGATTTTCTTAAAATTTTTACACAATATTTCTAGACACATATTCTTTTGAATCATTAAAAAAAAATTCAAATTTCAAAGTGACAATGTAGACTGACGCCCTAAAAAAGACCGGAACATTCATAAAAAAATTGTAATGTTCAAAATAATTTAAAAAAATTTTGTTTCTACTTTCCTCACTTCCAACTTCAGAACGGTCCATTATAGAGCAAAGTTATGCGGAAATAAAAGTTGCGTAGTTAAATTTTCAATAAGGTAAGGTTGGATACAAATATTTAAAAAATTTACCCTTGCCGCAAAATAGCAATGAATTACAAAAACTTTTTTTAACTCCACAGTATATGGGAAGTTTTTGTAATCGCCTCGAAAATCGAAATTGAAATTTTCAACATTTCTTTACGTTTTAAGATCTATAGAGTATCCATAGAGTTTTTTAAAAAACAAGTATGTGTGTGTGTGTGTGTACGTACGTACGTGCGCTCTTGAACAGTTTTTTCTACGAGCATAACTCACGCAAACAAAGTCGTATCGTCTTTGTTAAAGTGTCAATCGAAGCGTTTTGCAATTTTAAGAGCTGATTAGTTTTTGGACAACTACGGTCGGGGGTGTGTGTTATTTTGACCCTTTGAAGGTCATTTCTGTAATGCGTTATATCTCGCGAACTACACATACGATTGGCATCGTTAAGATGTCAATTGATGCGCATTAACATTTGTGTGAATCTATAAAATTTAAAAAAAATCGTTACAGCCGTTTTTTATTTTTTGAAAAAAGTGCAAAAAATTAGGTTTTTTTCCATAAACAATAAATTTTTGACCTGATTTGCAAAACAATGTAATCAATGTTTATAAAATTTGTATACTCCAAAAAATTTTAATGCAAAAACCAGCAAAACTTTTTGTAATGAGAAAATAAAAAATTAAATTAATAATAAAAAATCATTAAAAGTTATCATGACCTTCAAGGTCATTTTTATCATTGACTATATCTCACGAGCCATATATGATATTTGCATCATTAAAGTGTCAATCGACGTGTTTTAACATTTTTCTGATGTTTTTAACTTTATAAATAAATCCTAAATTTTAATTTAATAAATTTAAATGGAAAGAATTAGAATTTTTTCATAAAAAATAAATTTTTAACCGAATTTGCACAGCTCAGTAGTATATGTTAATATAATTTATACATTTCTATCAGTTTTTGGAGAGAAACTGGCCAATTTTTTTTGCATGATTCTGAAAAAAAAAACTAAATTAAAAATAAACAAGCTGTGAAGTGCGACCCTTGAGGTCCACACGCACAACTTCCTAGTAATATCTATTAAAAAGTAAAATGTTTTACATATGATGATGAAGGAAATGATTGAAATCTTACGATTACTAAAGCATAAATCTACTAAAAACTGCAATTTTTCATTTGATGAAAGCTTTTTAAAGCATATGATCTTTAAAGTATTGACCATAAAACATTTTACCATTCAAAGCGTTGATTACCACAAATGCAAATTTGATTGAAATTTTGATGATTTCGAAAGTTGAAACAGTTTTTTTAATTAAAAGACTGTAAAAACTATTAAAAATCTGCTCAAATTATGCAAATATTTTAAAACTTGTATTGAATTTACAACAATTTCCTTAGAATAAAAGATATAAAGTAATATCATTCGTATGAAGGGATGTGTAGCTCATCGCGGATATGATTCAGTGATCCGAATCATCTTAAAGATCCAAATGGTTTGAATCAGTGAAATCAGTTCATTTGCATCAGTGAATCTTTCATATCTCATGGATCAGAGGCACAAGACACAAACCAATCTTCCGCGATCATGTTCCATTCAGTAATTTCTCACAAGTTCCTCCGTAAGGCTGCGATCATAGTAAACGCGAAAAGCGAAGCGTCTCAAAGCGATGGTCAAAGCGAGAGGCATTCATAGTACACGCGGTGATAGCTACATATTCATATGAAAGTTTTGTGACGGCGCGGTGTTTTGTTTCGAAGTGGCAATATGAATTCGTCAATTGATGACTTTCTTTTGCTTGAAAATTCGATCATTCGGTACTTTCCACAGTCTGGTAGACGGTTTTCTACCCACCCTATCAATTTGTCGAGGAAAGTTTATGGAGAATTTCACCATTTGTACAATGAATTGAGGGAATACCCAGAAAAGTTTTTCAGGTACACTAGAATGTCAATCGATACATTTGATTACATTCTGGATAAAATTTCACCTATGCTGATGAAAAACTGGTCGAATTTCATAAAATCACCGATATCTCCGTGCGAAAAGCTAATAGTATCAATAAGGTAGGTTGATTAGGTAAACAAACGAAATTTTATTGGAGAAATTTAGAAAACGAAAAATTGTATCTTCTGACCTAAAATGAACATTAAATAAATAAATTCAGTTTTTAAAAAACAAATCCTCCGAAATTCTCTCATCGCCATTCAGGTCTTCTAAATTGATGATTCGTATTTCGGGTGATGGAATTGATGCGTTGCACTGCAAATCATTGCTATTAGTTATAACAGAACCCGAAAAAGTGACTGTTCTGAGGCTGGTCGTGAAGACTCAGGTTCCCTTTGAGAGCCGTATACACATTGATAAACTGTCTCTTGCAGTTTCATCCTACAGATCAGTTTGTCACCAGATGCTAATTTACGTACATGTGGTAACAAGCTTTGAAAAAATGCAGCATCTTCATCGCGATCCCGATGTCGTTCTTCCAAAATTTGTAGTTTTTTCTCTCGATTGTCAACATTTCAGAATGTTCAGCAGAACTAATTGTTTTGGTTCGTTTTTTATTGGTTTTACGACTGGCTTCTATTTCAAAAGTAGGAAACGGTTCGTTATTTCCCCCAAAATCGTCATTTGCATCTCCATCCAGATCTTTCACCAAATCGGATTCGTGCTCTGCCGATTCTTCAGCCAATTCGATTGAAGTAATTTTCGGTTGCTTTAAATTTCCTGATAGTTTTCGGAATTTAAATTGATCTTTTAAGAACAACAATGTAAAAAAAACTCTACGTTGAGGTATAATCGTTGGCTTCATCACCCGATTTTACGGTTGGTATTTTTGAAAACTCCTTGCACAACTGGTCTCTTAAGTTTTTCCATTTTCGCTTTATATCATCCTCTGCAATGAAAAAAGTTCGCTTAAAATAAGTTAGATAATTATATGAAGTTACTTTATATTTAATTACAGATATCTCGCAACTGGATTGTCCTTTGCGTCGTTATCATTCACATTTCGAATGGGTATATCCACGGTCCAAGGTATTGTAAAAGAAACATGTTTTGCTTTATGGAAAATATTTCAGCCGTTGCATATGCCAGAGCCTACTGAAGAAATATTCAAAGAAGTCGCAAATGAATTTTTGACAGACTGGAATTTTCCGAATTGTATTGGCGCAATAGATTTAAAACATATTCGAGTGAAATGCCCGCAACACTCGGGGACGCTTTTTTACAACTATAAGAAATTTTTTTCTATTGGTTTGCAAGGCGTGGCAACTGTAAAATATAAATTTATTGCCATTGAAGTTGGCGGATATGGACAGCAGAGTGATGGAGGAACGTTTAGATCTTTACAATTATATCGTCTTGTGCAAAGTAATCAATCAACAATTCCACATGGCAGTGATTTGCCTGGCACTTCAATTAAAATGCCATATTATTTGTTGCCGATGAAGCATATCCGCTTCTTGAACGGCTTTTAAAACCCTATCCTAGAAGAATTTGCAATTCAACGAAGCATTATTTCAATAGACGCCTATCTAGAGCAAAAAAATGTGTGGAATGTGCTTTCGGTATTATAAATTCGAAATGGCGCATTTTATGGAAACCGATGGAAACTTCACCCTCATTTGCTGAGCAAATTGTGAAAGCTGTTTGCATTTTGCATAATATTATTTTGGATTTGGAGGGTCCAGAGCGTCATCTCAAAGAATCGGAAGAATTTATTGTAACAAATCAAAATAGAAATATTGTGAACAATGCTTCTTCAAGAAATGCGCGTTTCATTCGCGATACATTTTGCGATTATATGTGTCATAATCTGTTATAAATTTATGAAATAAAGTATCCTACTATGACAATACTTACTTACTTCCTTCATATCCAGGCTCATTTCCTCCCACAAACTTTCCACAAACACTCGATTGTAGTGCAATTTGGATTTCTGGTCCCAAATCTCAACACGACGGAAAACCGCACTTATCAACTGTTCCGTATCCATTTTGCTTCTGCCAAGCGATTCAAAGCGACAAAATCAAACATCATCGATTTTGCCGCTTCTCTTTTTACTTGTCGCTTGAAGTCGCTTTGTCTCTTCGCAAGCATCGACTTCACTATGAACCAAGGTATATGGACTAGAGGTAAGATCTTCCGCGTTTTCAAACTCGTCCGGGCTGCGCATGTACGCAACTGTTGACGAAAAATTCCCAGTGAAACTTTTCATCTCGCTTCGATGAGATTGAAATTCTATTCCACTAGGAAAGTTGATGGATATGTTATTTGCGCAAGTAAATGTGACAAACGAAATGCATACCAATAATTAAGAAAAGCGAATTTTAGTTAACAGTTTTATTTTGTTTACGTTTTCTTAATCTAACATTGTCTAATAATTGTTTATTTGATATTCTTATTTTAAAATACATCTTACACCTAAAATATTAATGCTTCACTACAACCGGTAATTCAGTGCCAGCAGCAAGGTCGATCAGAGACTGAATGAATTGTGGCCACACTTGCAACGAGTCAGAGTTGAAAATTTTAAATGTTAATGTTTCCACTCCGTCATTTTCGGCTCTGCCACACTTTTGCAACCATATTTTTCGCAGGGATACGTCCCTTGGGAAACGGAAATATTTTACATGTTCCCCCTCATTGCGGTTTTTATTCCGTCGCAATCTTTTATCGTTATTGCTTTTACATCCCATCACGGCACAATTCACCATTTTCACTTGTTTCGCGTTTGTCTAAAAATTTCGAATTGCAAACTGCACGCGACGGTCCCACAGCAAACAATACCTGCTAATGCAATAACATGTTCGTGATGAACCATTTCGCACTTCTTTTATTTCTTCATTTGCACACAATGCTTCTACTGCATGGTAACACCAATGCGTAAATTTCATGTTTTATTCCCACTACCAGAAGCGGCAGCCCTAATTTTCATAAAATTTGTGCGACGATTCGTCAACAGTTTCGTCATGATTAGAGCGAGATAGGACGAAAGCATGCGCATGGGCTTACCTTCTAGTCCATATACCTTGACTATGAACAGTGATGTGATTGATTTTGTCGCTTCTCGCTTCGCTTATCGCGTTTACTATGAACGGAGCCTAAGAGAGGTAAAGAGAAATACACTTTCCAGGCGAAGAGCTCGCGTTTGGATGGGCATAACGATGAATGTGCACATGAGATGATATGTTTGTAAATAATTTGCAGGGCTGCCAGAAGTAGTTTACAAATAGAAGCATATATTAGATGCAATTTAAAGTTTCGATTGTAGTAGTTTAAAATGTGAAATTATACAATATGATCTAAGTAGAAAGTACAGGTTTTTGTCATTGTCAAACAGTATAGGTGCAATTGTGGTTTTATATATTTTGTGTGGAAATTATATATTAATATATTTTTCATATAAACAATGTAACTTTATTAAGGTTTTTTCAGTCAAAAATGGGCTTAAAGATTCGGAAAGCGACGATCGTAAGTATTCCGAATGGAGTTTTATGAACTCAAAAATCAAGTAAACAACTTATACATCTACAGATTTACCCAATTGTATGGTAACTCTGTATAGAGTACAGCGAACCATATCTTTCTGTATACCGAACTCATAATATAGATCATCTCTTCTGACTCAGTGATCCAAATAATCTAGATGATCCAAATGATCCACTAATCTGGAACTTTTTACTGAGCCAGATTCAAATGATCCATTCACAACAAAGATATTTTTTGCCACCTCTAGTATGAACCCTCTTTACATGGTAACTTTGAATGTTTTTTTATTTTTAATTTAGTTTTTTCATAATCATGGAAAAAAAATCGACGGTTTCTTTTCAAAATCTGATAAGAATGTTTACATTTTATAAACATTTATTAATGCACTGTGCAAATCAGGTTAAAAAAAAAATTTATGAAAAAACTCAATTTTTTTGTATTTTCTTCTATTAAATTGAAAAAAGGATGAAAAGAATTTTTATAATGCTAAAAAAATCACAAGGATCTTGAAACACCTCGATTCACACTTTAATGATGCTAATATTATATCTAGTTCGTGAGATATAGAGAATGACAGAAATGACCTTGAAGATCATGATGACTGTTAATGATTTTTTATTTTTTAACTTCCCAGTATATGGGAAGTTCTTGTAATCGCCTCGAAAATCGAAATTGAAATTTTCAACATTTTGAGCTCTATAGAGTATATATAAAGTGTTTTTAGAAAGGGAGATGTATATGTGTGTGTGTGTACGTACGATTGTACGTTCGTGGACAGTTTTTTCTACGAACATAACTCACGTAAACAAAGTCGTATCGACTTCGTTAAGGTGTCAATCGAAGCGCCTTGCAATTTTAAAAGCGGACTAGTTTTTGGGAAACTTCGGCCGGGGGGGCGGGCGGTGGGTTGCTGTTTTGCCCGTTTGAAGGTCATTTCTGTCATGCGTTATATCTGGGGAACCAAACATACGATTTCCTTTATCTAGGTGTCAATTGACTCGTATTGACATTTATTTGATTCAATCAAGTTTTTAAAAACTTTCTTCGAGGCGTTTTTTATTTTAAAAATAAGTGAAAAAAATAAGGTTTTTTTTACAAAATCAATATATTTTTAAGCTTATTTTCAAGTCAAAGTAATCAATGTTTATATAATTTATATACTCCAAACAGTTTTTGTAAAAATATCATCAACATTTTTTTCATGATTACAAACAAAATAAAATTAAAAGTAAAAAATCATTAACAGTCATCATGATCTTCAAGGCCACATTTCTCTTGCGTTATATTACGCGAACCAAACATACGATTGGCATCACCAAGATGTCAATCGACGCGTATCAATAGTTTTGTAAATCTGTCAAATTTTAAAAAAGAATTTTCGATGCTATTTTTTAATTTTTTCAATAAAGTGCCAAAAATTTGGGTTTCTTTTTCCAAAAACAATAAATGTTTAACCTTATTTTCAAGTCAAAGTAATCATAGTTTGTATAATTGATATACTCCAAACAGTTCTTGTGAAAACATCATCAACATTTTTACTCTTGATTACAAAAAAAAATTAAATAAAAAATAAAAAAAATATTAACAGTCATCATGATCTACAAGGTCATATTTCTCATGCGTTATATCTCGCGCCTTAACGAAGTCGATATGGATTTGTTTATGTGAGTTATGCTCGTAGAAAAAACTGTCTACGAACGTACAGACGTACGCGCGAAATACACCTACCCTAGACACACCTATAAACATTACACCTATCCCAAATATACCTTTACCTAGAGAAATATCCACCAAGTTCATATAAATCCTATTAACAACATTGTATCATAATGTTTACATTCAAGCCCAAATTAATTATCTTCAGACCCAAAAATTCAAACTAAATGTTTATATTAAACCCACGAAATTCAATCTCCACTATTTAATAAACATCCGATTCAATCCAATTTGTTTACACAAACTGCACGATCAGCAGAAAACTTAATTGATCTTTGTCCAGCGAGGATTGCTTAGTCAGCAATCTCGTGGGAAACTCTAGATAAGAATTTAGCATAAAAGACCGATGACAGCATCGAAGAGAGGTCATTCATTTAAGCTCGTGCATTCAATTAAGTTCGATATTCTAGTTCGGTTTGGTCTTTTCGAAGCACAGTCGCGTTACAGTTTAAGTATAAGAAGTAAAGTGTTTAAGTAAAAATAATATTATTGAATAAAAAGTTTCTTTAAATCAAAAAGATAAAGTGTTTTAATTGATTCCGTGAAAAGGAATCGATAATAATATGTTTTGAATTCAGTATTAACTGAAAACATAACTCGCGCGCGCACACACACACACAAAAATATACAAAGACCTCAAAACGTAAGGAAATGTAGAAAATTTAAATTTCGATTTTCGAGGCGATTACAAGAACATCCCATATACTGGGAATTTAAAAAAAATTAAATAAATTTAGATTGCAATATTATTAAGCACAATCTACTGAATCGATTCCGATGAAAATTTGTGTGCTGTGCTTTATTATATTACAAAGATTTTCTAGGCGAATAATGAAGCTCCTAAATGCGCTCTATTAAGCACAAGTAAAAAAATTGAAGTAAAAATCGCCTTTTTCTCTTTATTTTTATTTATTGCTATTTTGTGGTAAGGTTAAAATCTGTTAATTTTTTTTAACCAATCAAATCTTACAATAATTTATTCACGCAACTTTTATTTCCTCACAACTTTGTACTACAATGAACCGTTTCAAAGTTGCAAGTGAGAAAATTAGAAAGAAAAAATTGTTTGTTTTTCAATTTTTGAACATTTCGATTTTTTTATTAATGTTTCCGACTTTTTTAAGAGGGAGGATAGGTCAATGATTGTTATTGAAGTTGTTTCACAACTTTTATTGCAAAATCAGTATGCTACGCTTAACAGCCAATGGAAAACAAATCCGCCCTGATTCATTGTCTATTATTGAGAAAGTATCACCAATTTAATTACATCTAGCAATGGTGTTGTGCGGAATCAAGTCATCGTAAACAAAGTGGATCGTTGGCAAGTAGCCTAAAATAAATTCATTGTAGACCTCCTTTCAGAGTTTCTCATGTATATGATTGTTTAGCTTCGACCAAACAATGCTACATGATTTGTTTTGCTAAGTAGACATTTCCTTTAAGAGGTTTTTTGTGTAACTATTGGCATGCATTTATGTAGATAAATACATGATGTATTCATTACTGTTCATTATAAAATAATTTTTCCTATTTAACTCATTAATGCAAGCAAGCTGATTGCCAAGGTTAAATGAAAACCATTCTTGGTAGCCAACCATACCTCTTTTATAGATAGAAGTCTTTAAATCACACAAGGGATATTGCTTTTTTGGTCAACTGAACGAGATGCCTTGCAATATCGTTTGTTTGGTCGAACAAAATTGCTGAACAGCACGATACCACGTTGTCAGGGTAAAACTTTGTTAAAGCGTCTACAAAGCTCAAAATTTTAACAAATTCTTCTATGTACTATACTTGTGGGTACCTAAGGCGTCTTTATCAGCCACTAGCAAAAGTTTGGACCACCCAATAAACGTTTAATTTTATCTGAAACTATAGAAAGAGTGGCATAAAGAATTTAAATTGTGATATAGTACATAAATTATGATATAATTATTTGATGAGTTCAATGTAAATTGTGCTCAGTCAAAAAACAAAATGTTAAATCTGACCAGACAGATTGAAAAATCTATCTATATGGTTTTGATTTTTACATTTGGGGTAGATCTCATTTCAATCAGGAAATGCTATATAAATATTTTAAAGCAATAAAGTCGACAAAAGTCACGAAGATTACAATATTCGTCTTAGCAGATTGATAGATCAACTAAAACGTAATGAGGGAAATATGTTGTTACCCCCTAAGATCACTTAGTGATCATCTTTACTTCAAAATAACAAACTTCCAAGAGTAAATATCTAATTTATATTTAGTTAGAATTATACTTGAGTATCGAGAATTGTACTTAATTCAATTATCTGAAACAAATCTCGCTTAGCAAATAAATTATCTCTATCTTAAGAAAACGTGTCCAGAAAACCCTCACTCTTACTCAAGTGTTTCCAGATTTATGCAATTACCAAGCACGAGATGAGAACGTATCTTTAAGCAAACAACATACATATATGACCAAGTGACCGCATAACACCTCCTTCTTAAAAAATATTTACGGAAACCTAAACCGTAAACTCTCATGTAAACGATATAGTTGCTATAGTCCGCTATAAATCTTCTTGCAGATCGTAGGCTGAACGCCCTACATGTCTTTCCAAAGGGATATCAACAGATTTAAGATAAAGATCTGCAAAATAGCCGACGGGATTGTTCCAAATACGAATATTTCCAGCAATAGAAAACAATTAATATTGCTGCAATAGTCGATACGACTCCTACGACCGTGATCAGAGATATCTCTAGAATTAGAGCTAAGAATTTTTTTCAAAATATA
This sequence comes from Oxycera nigricornis, assembly GCA_963942545.1. Taxonomy (NCBI): domain Eukaryota; kingdom Metazoa; phylum Arthropoda; class Insecta; order Diptera; family Stratiomyidae; genus Oxycera; species Oxycera nigricornis. The sequence goes on along the minus strand of OZ012661.1, from coordinate 40,979,712 downwards.
TTTAAAATTCTGAATTTCAGTGGCTTAATTTATGAGTTTATTCAATTTTTTGTTTCGTTAAAGATTTCTCAACTAGTCTAGTTTTTTTCTCTTTTAACAAGAGTCATTGAGAGAACTCATTCTATTTTTGCTTGCTAGTGAGATTCTTTTTTTCATTTCCAATACTATGAAGAGTTGTATCATAGGTCTCTAAGAAAAAATATTAGACAGCGTTAAAATTTCGACCTCGACTAATAAGATGTCTTCTGAACGACACAACTAATTTTTTCAAAAATTTTAGGAAAAAAACGTACATTATGAAGGACAATCATAATTTTATGATAAATTTCTCCATTAATTTTCATTCATATAAGGTAAAATTTTTTATGAGATTGCCGTAAGAAGAAAATTATTTCACAATCTTCGTCCATAACGATTTCTCTAAGTATGAATGGTTTACAAATATAAAAATCGAGTAATTTACTGCAATCTTGCAAATCAAGTGATAAAACATAGTTTGCGTTATCTCCTCTACTAATCAAATATTTTGTTTCAAAACAGATCAACGTTAACGTTAATTGGAACAAATGCAATTGTAGCAATAGAAATCATCTCAAATATATCGTTATTTTTGTCCTAGTTAAATTTACAGAAAAATAATTACTATTTTTTGGTTTCGTATGAAAGTTTCCATGTCTAATGCTTTACAATTATCGCATAGTTTTCAATACTTGGTTCTTTCAAAAATTTATCCTCGTCGTGGATTCGTTCTACCTCTCTAAGTAATTTTACTGGTTCAATTAATGAAGGAGAAATCTGACCTAGTTGCACGAATAATAAACTATTCCAAAATTCACCAATCTTTAAGTGGATCATTTAAAGTCAATCATTTATTTTGGTCTTAGACTCTTTAAAATAAACTTCAACATGAGTCTATTTACTTAGCTGATTAGAATTCAATTTTAATTTATTTAATTCATCAATTAAACGGGTGATTTTTTCACGTGTTAAATTGGCATTTTTAGCAACTGTGAAAACTGTCAAACTTGCTCATTTAGTGTTTTCATAAGATGTAAACTTTCAGTAATTTATTCTTACATTCTAATTTCGTTACCCTCGATAGTATGGATTACTTTGTTATAATAAATCACATTCACCTGATCCATAGATCGAAACAAAAACTAAAGTATGGCTCCAACAAAGTGAATTAGGTCCAGGTGGATGCGGTTGGACTTTTTATGATCCAATAACTGATAAATAAGAACAACTTTACGATTTCAACTTGAGGTGTCCACTTAGTTTCGTTTATGGTAACCTGAATATTGAGGAAGAAGGGATAAGCATAGCTCATCTTTTTCAAATTTATATTGTTAACCTGTTCGGTTATTACTTCCAAATCCTCTAAATATGTAACATTAATCAAGTTATTACTAATTTCTCTAGATTCATCATAGTGTTTCAAATAGATTCCAACGGTCTCAGGTAATTTCTCCAGTTGAAAATTACTGATCATAGTGATGTGGAGCACCGTCTAGTAAGGGAAAGTTTTCTATCAGCCTTATGTACCAAGGCTCCTAAGTATGGAATAACACTTCATGTGGACTATAGCCTGTGGTATTATGTATATAGATTGTTGCTCATGACAGCAAATGCTATCCGTTTATTACAGCTCTTCCTGTAGGATATATGTAATTGATTGTACATATATCCTACAAAAACTCCCACAATTTTAACGTGCTCGCTCTACTCTACCATTCGACTGTGAATGAGCGACTGTTGTTGTGATAAATTTGATTTTTAACATTTTCCAGAAAGCATTCATGAGCTTGTTACAAAACTCGATACAATTATCATATAAAATAATTTTTGGTGCTCGAAAATAAATTGCCCATTGATTTTTAAGTGTTTTTGTTGTAGTCTCAACCATTTTATCTGGAACAGGTATGAATCGGATATATCTAGTTGCTTCATCTTATATCGGCAATCCAAATTTGTTTCCGTCTATTTTTCTGTCAAATGGACCTACTACATCCATTGAAATCTTTTCTGTTGATTCATTACATGAAATAGTTATAATCATGGAATTTTTATGAGGTTTTTTATTAATATTCCCCGTTTGGCAGTTCAATTAGTCTGTGACGTATTTCTCCACATCTTTCTCGATATTCCTCCACGTTTACCGTACCGTAAGTTTGACGTACATCACTTTTTGTCCAAGGAGCCTTCATTAAACTATGTGATACTCTCTTCAACGTTTTTAATGTCCGATACAACTATTCTTATGTTTTGATGTTCTTCCGGAGACTGTTCATCTTCCCGCTGTTTTGAACAAACTACTACGTTTTCACTACCTTCTTAAGGAATTTCATCAATCGTTTCAATTTCGATTAAACCCTGTGCTTTCAATTTTTTAACTCAGTTACCGTTACCTTTCGGGGAAATGGCTTATTCGATCGGTCGCGGCCTTCGAGTGCCGGTCAGCCCGTTGGAGACGGGTCGTGGGCGCCACTCGTCCACCTCAATGGGCCTCTCGATCAGTCGGACGAGAATCCGGCTCACCGATATTCCCGCGAAGTCGTTTCCGACCCACACAACCAAAAAAAGGGGGGAGAAAAAAAGACAACTTACGGTCACACTTTTATTGTCTACCGAGCAAAATCGTGCAATATCGGACACCACTCACTCATTGGTACAAACTACCGCCTATGCTTAACTTCTAAATGTTCAACCCTAGTACTTATTTACGTTCTAAAGCTCATCCTAACATGTGCTGCGCCAGGCCTCCTCAGCGATGGGACGCTTCTTCGAAGTCGAGCTGGCGACGACGTTTCGTTGCTTGCACGAGAGCGTGCGGTGATGCAATGCGACGCTTCTTCGAAGCCAAGCTGGCGGCGATGATTCGTTGCCTGCACGCGAGCTTGGGGCGATGATGACGTGACGCTTTCTTCGTAGCCGAGCTGGCGTCGACGATTCGTTGCTTGCACGCGAACTTGCGGCGATGACGACACACCGGGCGGAGTCGTTGGGTTTGCGTTGGGGATAAAAGGATATTCCGTTTGCGGCTATTCGTACCGTCTTTACAAAGTCACACCGATCCGGGTCGCTCAGAGTTCGAATTTGCGACGTCCACTTTTTCCACTTCTTAATCCGTTCCCGCGAATTGAATTTTAGTTTCGTCTTCCCCAGTTTCAGGGCTCTGTCGTGCTCACGCTTCGCGGGGGAAACCTAATCCAACAAAACAGCCCGCTTCCCAGTGCGGTCCCCTTTTTATACTCCCGCCCGAAACCACTCAGCACGTTCCCGCAACCAACGGCGAACCGGGCTCTTTGTTGGCGGTCGTTGGCCTCGGACGAGGGAGTGGGTACACGAACCCGTAAGCTTTTTGCCTCGATTGACACTTTATATGAGTGGTTCACGGTATGGAGGCGTGTCGCGGGGCGCTGATTCCGCCGACCATTTCTGTCATACGGCTCGACGCCACCGCCAGAGTAAATAACACAAGGCGGTTGCGTCAAGCCCCTTACCAAATGTTTCAAAATTTTCGTTACATCATAAACTAAGCTAAACTAACTAAACAACTAAACTAAGCTCCTAATGTGAGTGAATGGTGTGGTACCGCGAGTCGAACCGTGACAGCTCCCCCCTTGCTAGACGAGGATTTCCTCGAAATCCGAAAAAAAAATTACTTTCGAAATTCGAATAATAGAAAAAAAAGAAGAGAAAGAAAACTAAATGACTTTAATCTACCAAAGTTACATTATCAGTACACGAGTTCCGATACCTTACATATACAAAAACCGACGGAGGACCATTCCCGAGTGGTAACGTAACGGCAATAAAATAAAAGATCCTAAAGAAAGATAAAACTGGCATTACAAAAGAAATTACCGGAGACGATTGCGCTCAGAGCTCAGCAAGCATTCGTAGAAATGTGAAATGGATTAGTGGTAATCATATATGCGGACTATCTTAGCATCCCTGTTAGCGTCCTAATTGATATACTGCTTTAGATCCTTTGCGTGACAAACACCTGTTGCCTTCCCCTTCTCATCTTAGAGTAGGTACGTCCAGCTCGAAACAGTCTTCCTTATTCGGAAAGGGCCCACGTATTCAGGTGCGAGCTTCACAGAAAAATATTTCGCGGCATCCGAGATGGCATAATTCCTTCGCCAAACTTGCTCCCCACCGCGAAAGGAAAGATGACGTCACCGGGGATCATAGCGGGCTTTATTTTTCTCGCCCCCCGTGACATCCGTCGTAAAATGTCCTCTTGGATCGACGCAAGACCCTTGGCTCGAAGGTGTGGGTTTATCGGTTCGGCATCTGAGTCGGGGTGGTCACCATTCTCCCGGAAGGTCACCATTTCCTCACCAAAATTTACGAAATACGGGGTAAACCCAATTCCCTCTTGTTTGTAAGTGCGCAGGGCACAGCTTATTTGGGCCAGATCGCGGTCCAACTCGCGATGATTTTCGGAGACGTAGGATCGCAGTATCCTCTTTATGTCTTGGTTTCTTTGTTCCGCGGGGTTAGCCTGGGGATGGTAGAGCGCGGTGAACTTAATGGTCGCCCCATACCCTTCCACGAGCTCTTGGAACTTCTTCCCTCGGAACTGGACTCCATTGTCGCACACCACCCATTTCGGCACTCCGAACAGAAGGAACACCTGTTCTTCGACTAGCTGGCAGACTGCAGTGGCGGTTGCTGATCTCAAGGGAAAAACCAAGGAGAACTTGCTGACGTAATCTACCACGTCAAGATATGGGTATGCCCGCAGGTCGATCTTGGCAAAGGCCCAACTAAATCCACGCAGACCATTTCCCATGGCAGTCTAGCTTCCCCACATCGGGCTACCATTGGACCTATCGGAGCCCTCGTCTCGACCTAAATGGCCTGGCAGACTTAACATCTCCCCACATAGTGTTTTATATCGATGGCCATCTTCGGCCAGTAATATCGCTGAGCCACCCGGCCCAGCGTCTGTTTAACGTCCATATGCCCCGATCTAGGATCATCATGGCAGCGATGTAACTACCCTCCTCTCTCCTCCTTCGGAATCACCTTTTTCCAGGCTTCATCTTCCTTGAGGTCTGGGTAGTTCCCTGGTACGTTCTTCCACAGCATTCCGTCAAGAACGCGCCAGTCTGGGTACTGGTCACTCTTGTTAGTGACCTTAACCTTCATAGATTCATACCAGGTATCGGGTGCTTGCCTAGTAGCTACCACTTCCGCGGTCGGGACTGACCTTGATAAGGCATCTGGTACCAAGTGGTCTTTTCCCTTTCGGTGTATGACGTCAAAATCCTACTGTTGCAGACGTACCGCCCAACGAGCCAAACGCCCCGTTGGATCCTTTAAATTGTTCAGCCAGACTAGGGAACAGTGGTCGGTTATTACTTTGAATTTGGCCCCTTGTATGTATGGTCTGAGCTTTTCAACTGACCAGAGAACCGCTAAGCATTCCTTTTCAGTTGTCAAGTACTTTTTTCCGCCCTGGTCAGTGCGCGGTTCAGATAGCAGATTGCTTTTCCACCTTCTTCAAAATTCTTACTCAAGACCGCCTCGAGTCCTACATCGGAAGCGTCTGTCTGGAAATTGAACGTTCTATTGAAATCTAGACCGGTCAAAATTGGTGCTAAAGACAACTACAGCTTGCATTTCGTGAAAACGGCCTCACACTGAGGGGTCCACTCGAAACGCTTGTTCTTGCGCAGTAGTTCAGTCAATGGTGCCACGAAGGAGGCATGGTCCGGGATGGAACGCTGATACCACGATACCATTCCTAAAAATTGTCGCACCTGTTTCACAGTGGTCGGATTGGGAATGCCCACCATTCATTCGACCTCTTCCGCGTCCACGCTTAGCCCATGCTCATCCACCACGTACCCCAGGTACTTGAGTCTAGGTCGGCAAAAGTGGCATTTATCTCGAGAAAGTTTTAAACCCGCTTCTCTCCAGCGCCGAAAAACCTCCAAGTGTTTTTCAAAATTCTGTGTGACAATAATGATATCATCCACATATACGTGAAAACATAGGGTTCCAAGTCTGCTCCCAGAACCCGATCGATTAAACGCTGCTAAGTAGCTGGAGCGTTCGACAACCCGAACGGCATCCTCCTAAATAGATACAATCCCCTACCTGGGATAGTGAACGCTGTGTATAGGAGAGATTCCACAGCTACTGGTACTTGCCAATAGGCCGACTTAATGTCTAACGTGGAAAGATACTTCGCATTTCGTAGTTTGACCAACGTGGCCGAAACGTATAGGAGCGGGTAAGCATCCCAAGCCGTCACTCGATTGACTTTTCTGAAGTCGACACAGAATCGGTAAGTCCCATCCTTCTTCCGGACCATCAGAATCGGCGAAGACCATGGACTGGACGAAGGCTCTACGACCCCTAACCTCAGCATCTCTTCCAGCTCGGCGTCGATATGCTTTTGAATCGCCGGGGAGACGGAGTAGTATCTCTGCTTAATAGGAGCGGAATCCGTACTTATGACGTGCTCCACCAGAGACGTACAACCCAGCCCCTGTCCCATATCCCGGAACTCCCTCTCCACCAAAGTTCCTAACACTCGCTCCTCATGCTGCGTTAGAACCGATCAATCTCGTAGATGATCTGGTGTGGTAGTAGACGCTACGTGGACGAAATCCCAGCTTCCGTCCTGCAGATTAATTACCACCCCAAACTGCCTCAAGAAATCCACCCATAAAATCAAAGTGTGCAGAAGGGACGGTACCACCAGGATCTCTACCCATTTACTTCTCCCCTGAAATCGAAAAGGCACCCATGCTTGCCCTTCAATCTCGCACTGTTCGTTGTAAGCCATTCTCACCACGTGACGTTCCACCGGCAATAAATCCACCCCATACCCTCCAACTGTTTCCAACCTTCCTTCCCCACTATAGTACAGGATGCACCGTAATCTACCAGCCCTCTTATTTTCTTCCCCAAAATCTCCACGGTTAAATACGGTCGGACATCCCCGTACTGGGTTCGAACACGTAATTTACTTTACAATTTGCGGCATCCCTACAGTCGGAAACTCCAGTGCCCGACTCGCCGCTTAGCGAGCACCTTGTCCGTTTCCCGATTGCCTTGCAGCTCGACCGGACGCTTCCGGACCAGGTCGCTGTAATCTTCCAGGTGAACCCGTCGGGCAACGGGATTGGATCATACCTGGCTGGCCGCAGCCGTAACAGCGCCTAGGTTCCCGGCATTCCCGGGCGAAATGATCCGTGCCCTGACAGTTCCAGCAGGAGGTGCACCGCATAGGCTTCCACATAGGTGAGGTCAGGCTGCAGTAATCGGGCCGTCCTCCGGGTCGGCGGAGGCACATAGGCCTCTACAGATATTCCGGTGGCTTCCAATTTGCGACCTAGCCGTATGAGGTCTGCCACGGAATCGGATATATCTAGTTGCTTCATCTTATATCGGCAATCCAAATTTGTTTCCGTCTATTTTTCTGTCAAATGGACCTACTACATCCATTGAAATCTTTTCTGTTGATTCATTACATGAAATAGTTATAATCATGGAATTTTTATGAGGTTTTTTATTAATATTCCCCGTTTGGCAGTTCAATTAGTCTGTGACGTATTTCTCCACATCTTTCTCGATATTCCTCCACGTTTACCGTACCGTAAGTTTGACGTACATCACTTTTTGTCCAAGGAGCCTTCATTAAACTATGTGATACTCTCTTCAACGTTTTTAATGTCCGATACAACTATTCTTATGTTTTGATGTTCTTCCGGAGACTGTTCATCTTCCCACTGTTTTGAACAAACTACTACGTTTTCACTACCTTCTTAAGGAATTTCATCAATCGTTTCAATTTTGATTAAACCCTGTGCTTTCAATTTTTTAACTCAGTTACCGTTACCTTTCGGGGAAATGGCTTATTCGATCGGTCGCGGCCTTCGAGTGCCGGTCAGCCCGTTGGAGACCGGTCGTGGGCGCCACTCGTCCACCTCAATGGGCCTCTCGAGCAGTCGGACGACAATCCGGCTCACCGATATTCCCGCAAAGTCGTTTCCGACCCACCACAACCAAAAAAAGGGGGGGAGAAAAAAAGACAACTTACGGTCACACTTTTATTGTCTACCGAGCAAAATCGTGCAATATCGGACACCACTCACTCATTGGTACAAACTACCGCCTATGCTTAACTTCTAAATGTCTAACCCTACTACTTATTTACGTTCTAAAGCTCATCCTAATATGTGCTGCGCCAGGCCTCCTCAGCGATGCGACGCTTCTTTGAAGTCGAGCTGACGATGACGTGTCTTTGCTTGCATGGGAGCGTGCGGTGATGCGATGCGACGCTTCTTCGAAGCCGAGCTGGCGGCGACGATTCGTAGCTTGCACGTGAGCTTGCGGCGATGATGACGTGACGATTTCTTCGTAGCCGAACTGGCGTCGACGATTCGTTGCTTGCACGCGAACTTGCGGCGATGACGACACACCGGGCGGAGTCGTAGGGTTCGCGTATGGGATAAAAGGATATTCTGTTTCCGGCTATTTGCACCTTATTCACAAAGTCACACCGATCAGGGTCACTTAGAGTTCAAATTCGCGACGTTCATTTTTTCCACTTCTTAATCCGTTCACGCGAATTGAATTCTTCCCGGGAGCTTGCGGCGAGGACGACACACCGGGCGGATTCATTGGGTTCGCGTTGGGGATAAAAGGTACTTCGTCTCCTGCTATTCGCACCTTCGTCACAAAGTCACACCAATCCGGGTCGCTCAGAGTTCGAACTCGCGACGTCCAATTTTTCCACTTCTTAATCCGTTCACGCGAATTGAATTTTCGTTTCGTCTTCTCCAGTTTCAGGGTTTTGTCTTACTCACGCTTCGTGGGGGTAAACCTAATCCAACAAAACAGCCCGCTTCCCAGTGCGGTCACCTTTTTATACTCCCGCCCGAAACCGCTCGGCACGTTCACGCAACCAACGACAAACCGGACTCTTTGTTGGCGGTCGTTGGCATCGGACGAGGGAGTGGGTACACGAACCCGTGCTCTTGGGTCGCCGCCCGTGAGCTGTTTGCCTCGATTGGCATTTATGTGGGTGGTGCGTGGGTTGGAGGCGTGTCGCGGGGCGCTGATTCCGCCGACCATTTCTGTCATACGGCTCGACGCCACCGCCAGAGTAAATAACACAAGGCGGTTGCGTCGAGCTCCTTACCAAATGTTCCAAAATTTTCGTTACATCATAAACTAAGCTAAACTAACTAAATCACTAAACTAAGCTCCTAATTTGAGTGAGTGGTGTGAAACCGCGAGTCGAACCGTGACAACTCTTTGATCATATTCGTTAAGAATATGATCCGTAACAATATCAATTTGGTGATTTCTACTACTCTTACGTTTCGAGACATTTCGTCAGGGACGGCGTTTTCTTTTCTTTTAACGTATCTGGTATGTTATCCATAGTTTAAATTTTTAGTTTTCACCTTATTAGCCTACCTTCGAGATCCTTCACTTTAAAGAACCATATTAAATGTTCTTTGATATGTTTCAATGAAAAATCGAGTTCGTTAGACATATTGACGACTTTAGTTGGCTGCCCACACTATAGTAAAATATTCTTTTTCGATTGTGCTGTAGTTCCACTCAGCTTTATTTGGAGTTCGATAATCGTACTGAATGGGTAAATCTGTTTCATGTACATCACTTTCTTGGCTGATAACTGCTCCAATCTCATTGTTAGAAGCATCGGGCGTGATAATAAACTTTCTAGCGAAATCCGGGTACTGCAATATAGGCTTTCCGACCAATTTCTATTTTAGTTCAAGGATACTGTTTGAATGCTCTCTTTTCCATCTGATGAGCGTATCCCTTTCGAAAAATTTATTCAAAAGCTCAGCAATGATACCAGAGTTTTTTATAAACTGTCGGTAATAACCGGTCATTCCCAGGAACGATTTCATTCCCTTTTTATCGACAAGTTGTGTCATATTTTCGAAAGTTTTTTTAGGGTCGGGTCGGACAACTTCGCTAGCTATGAAGTGATCCAGCTAGCAAACTTATATTTTAAGAAATCCACATTAATCGGGTTGGAGTTTAAAATTTGCCATTTACAATTGTGCGAAAACTTCCCTTAGTTTACTTTTATGTTCTTCTACTATGCAGCCATATACAATGATGACGTCAAGATATATAAAACATAGATGAGAAACCTTGTTGTCCAATAGTGTTCATTAATCTCTGGAAGCACACTGGTGCATTTTTAAGACCAAGTGTTATTCTGTAAATTCGAAATGACCATAAGGTGAACTTAAGACATGAGTCTGAATATCGATGATATTAGAGAATCCATCAAAGAGCTGGACCTAGATAAAGGCCCCGGACCAGATCAACTTCCACCTTTGTTCCTATACCAATGTTCTTACCTAGTCCTACCACTTCACATCATCTTTAACAAATCTCTCTCGTCAGGTGTCTTTCCGAGTTGTTGGAAATTTTCCAATGTCATACCCATTTTCAATAGCGGAGATAAACACTCTATTGAAAATTATAGAGGAATTGCAATCCTTTCAACTATACCTAAGTTATTTGAAAGGGTGTTATGTGATAAACTCACGAAAACAATTGACCCGCTTCTAAATGAACAATAGCACGGATTCCGAAAAGGCCGCTCAACGTCTACCAACCTTATGATGTTAATCTCAGATACTCTTAAGGCGATGGAACAGGGGCAGCAAATTGACACAGTTTACACTGATTTTAGCAAAGCCTTTGATAGTGTCGATCATGGCATTCTAAAATGTAAACTACAGAAATTCGGTATTCAGGGGTCTCTGCTAGATTGGCTATATTCATACCTTTCTAATCGAAGTCAATTTGTCAAATTTCAAGGTCACAAATCAAAATAGATAAAAGTCACTTCGGGCGTACCTCAGGGTAGTCATCTCGGCCCACTCGTTTTCAACGTTTTCGTGTCTGATTTGTCTGAAGAATTGTCGGACATACCTCATCTATTTTACGCAGATAATTTGCAAATTTATCACACCATAGATTCGCAAAAAGATGTGTTGTTCCTTCAATCGAAGCTATTATCGCTTCAACAATGGTGCAGACGTAACAAACTTCACGTTAACACTAGCAAATGTCAAGTCATTAGCTTTTCGCGGAAAAAAATCCTTTGAACAGCACATACCTTCTTAATGACAAACAACTAGCAAAAGTAGATAGGGTCGTTGATCTCGGGGTTGTTCTGGACCAAAAATTGCGCTTCAATACTCATTACGACACTATACTAGCTAAAGCTACAAAGCAGCTCGGCTTTATTAAGAGACGCGCTAAAGAGTTTAAGAATGTGTGGGTAACTAAATCCTTGTACACTTCCCTTTTCCGACCGCTATTAGAATACGCATGTATTGTCTGGAATCCAATATTTGAGATACATAGCGACAGATTTGAATCAGTGCAAAAGCAATTTCTTCTCTTTGCCTTAAGGGATATGTACAACCCAAAATCCTTTAACCAATTGCCACCGTACATGCACAGGCTCGGTATTCTTAATCTAACCACTCTGTCATCCAGAAGAATGATCGCGTGCTGCTGCTTCGCCTTAGATGTCATTCAGGGTAGGATTCATGCAGAGTTTCTATCAAGGCAATTTATATTTAACGATATAGTCAGACAAACGAGACACACCCGTTTGCTCAAAGAAACTCAGCACAGCAATACCTATGCAGAAAATGAGCCCATCAACAGATGCTGCAAGTTATTTAACAGTATGGGTAGACAGTACACATCCAACATCACTAAGAACTCTTACAAATTAAACCTGATAAGGGCCCTTCCGAAGCTCCCTCCCTTTCCAACTCACTTTCCTTAGTTTTATAATTACTTTTAACTATATTTTGACTGTACTGTTACGTTCGCCACGCAACGTAGGCGATTCTAAACCGTCAAGGGCAAAGTATGGGTCTGCCCTGTCCGTGAAGACCCCAAACCACCGTGCGGGTAAACGCTGTCTTGCACAAATTGATGATGCTACGTTCGCCACTTCACGCAACCAAGCCAATTATTGAATTATATTGTTGTTTTTGAATCATATTGTTATTAAGGTCAATATCTTGTTATTAATGAATTGTAGCGTTAGTAGTGAATTATATTGCTATTATTGAATTATATAAATGTAGAGGAGATGTAGGATGTAAGGATCGTAGATTAGGTAGCTAAGCAGTAGTAGTAGTTTCTATGATGAGTCAGCAACAGCTAAATGCATCACCGTCAACGACACAGACACTGCGGATAAGTTGCCCACGATCACAACAACAACAACGCTCATCCAATCGTCGCAACAGATCCCAAATCAAGGCCCCGCCCGGTCTACGATGCGCCCCAATGGAGTCCCCTATGTGCCAGTGAAACCCACAACCATTGGCACTGGCAATTCGCCATGGCTGGCGGCAGCCGCGAGTTTTTCGCCGGACAGGCGGCAATCCAAAATCTCCTCACATCGAGACACAACGTCTGACCCCTGACGAAACCAGTCGAAAAGCTTTTGAAAGCTGCTGGGGTCAACTGCCCAGGTGAGTGGTCGTCGACCTACGAACCGAACGGGACTGGGTTTGGTTTAAATAGATTGCGGAAGCACCTGACGAGGCTTTTGAACGTCGACCGCGGGTGGAAGTTGGTATTCGCCTGGAACGTCTTTTTCGGATTTTGTTTGGAACGTCTTTTTCTTTTCGGTGCGGGTCTTCAGTGTGCGGAGCAAGTACGAGGACGAGAATTGGACGGCAGCTCGAGCGTGAATTGGCGGACGATTGCTTACCTTGGGGATCGTTGCTGGATTGACTGGAGGAAAATCAGGAGGAGGACGGCATACGACAAGCGGCGGAAATAGACTAAGAAGAACAGACTGTAAGTAAACTTAAGACTAGATAGGGATAGATAGGGAGTTTTTGAGAGAATAAATAGTGTTCTAGGAAAAGCAGAGTGTGATTTTGTGAAGTGGCGAGGCGGAAATTGCGTTCCTGGTTGTATTTTTGTGCTCCCCTATCGGTCGGTGGTTTTGGGTCACCGTGAATCCAATTCCCGTTTCGGGATTCGCGGACAGGGCAGTTCCGGCGCGGAAACGGGTGGCGCCCTTTCTTTTTAAATTACCTATTCCCACACCCCTCTTCGCGGGTGAAGCCGGGTGCCCGAACTGTGGCTGGGATCGGCTACGGTGCAGTGCGGACGTTACGCGAAATTAGAGCCGTAACATTTGGCGCCCAACGTGGGGCCGTTATAAAAAAAAACAGGACTCGGGTACGGCAGCGTTTGAACGGCGGATCCGTTCGACAAGTTCAGTGAGTGTGTCTGTGTAATAAAAGTGGCCATATTAAAAGTGCTGACACGTGCGTGTAATTGCGGGAGTGTGAGATCGCGGGAGTGTGTTGATTGCGGGTGTGTGAATTTGCGGGTGTGAGTGGAAATGAAATTATAAATATCGTATATGTATATATAAAAATATTAAAATAAAATCAGGAAGTGATTTCCTCGCCTAGTTCGTTTCCTTTTTTTTCTTTCTCTTTGTGCTTGTCGTCATTCGTGTTAGGTTCAAATGGCAAAATTCACGGAGGCTCTAATCGATCACCTCTGCGAGAAGGAGCTCAGCTATGAGTTGGCAGTACGTGGGATCGCCACTGGAACGGTGTCGGCAATGCGGATGGAGCTTCGGAAGGCACTGCGGCTTGGGACTATGATGAACGCGTCCTCACCTCACCCCTTCACTTACCAGCAGGACCGCGAGGCGGTGGAGATGGTAACGGAAGAAGTCGGGGCGCTATGAGCGGATTTTTGGGGGGATGAAAAGTCCACTGCGTTTTTGGTAGCCCAGGCAAAGACGGAGTATGGCCTGCGGAGGATCGGTAACCTGCTACGGGAGAAGAAAGCAGAGGATCCCTTAATCGAGAGGTTGCGACGGCAGCTTATGCTCGCTTTAGGACATATGCTGGTGCAGGCAGAAGAGTATGAAGAGTCTGGAAGTTCGGGAGTCAGGAAGTTGGAACGAGGCGAAGAAGCGACGACAACAATAAACATTGACACGAAGAAAATAGAAGACACAGAGTTGACGATCACAGAGCTGACCAGTAAGTGTCAGGCAGTCTGTGGTGATTGCCGGAAAGCAACTAATGACACCCAAGATCTGAGGAGGGAGAACGATCGGTTACGCATGCAACTGGAAGAGGCACGCAAACACATACTGGACGAAACACTGGCACGTGAAAATGTTGAGGACACACTCCGATCACTGCACGAAGAGCTGGAGTCTAAGGATCGGAATCATGCGATAGAACTGACCGAAGCGCGTACTAGATATAAGTTAGAAATTAAGGAACTGCACTGCCGTTTGTCTGAGCAATACGAAGCGAAGCTGGAACAGTCCATCCAAGAGCTTCGTGAACAAAATGAAGAGGAGCAGGAGGAGATCGAAGCGTTCTATGAGAACAAGCTTAAGGCTCTACAAAGTGAAGCGCAATACAACCGCACCGCGGCTTCGAGAGCAACGAAGGAATTGGGAGAGTGCCGAATAACCGACAATCCGTTCTCACGATTCGAGGAGTTGGAGGCCCAAAATGCGTCCTTGCATGGTCGTGTACGGGACATAGAGGAGAAGTTTCGACTGGATCAGAGGTGCTCATGCGTCGAGCGGGAAAATGGTCAGGAAGCTGAGGTCGAAGGAAAAGTGAAGGTTTGCGAAGCGAAATCTACTGTGACAGAGTTGGAAGAAGATGAGGGCACCGATGCTGTGAGAGGAGTTTCGAGGGAGACTGAGGAGAAGTCCACAGGGGCTGAGGCTATGCCTAGAAGCAGACAGTCGCGATTGGGTAGGCTTGGTAGCAGGCAGTCTCAAGGAGGTGAGACTGGGCCTGAGCGCAAGAAGTCCCAATGGACTGGGTCTGGGGGTAGGGAGTCTCAGAGGAATGGACTGGGGAAGACAGGGAGGAAGCAGCAAAGAGGACCTCATACGGGTAGAATTTCACAGGAAGGGAGTACCGACACGGAAAGATCCGGATCAAGGCAGAACAACGAAATTGACGACGGAAGGAGAAGGCATCGCGAAGCGGATCAAAACTCCTTACAGCTACCTCTTGTAAGGGATGGTAAACTTTTGAGGGCTTTAGAAGAGGTGGGGTATGAGGTACCAACCTCGTCAAATGCAAATCCGTTTGTAAGGGCAAGAGTTGTGTTGCAGGACGGGTCTGGGTCACCAATCGAGGACGGGGAGCAACTCTACACTATCGATCGAGTAGCCGATGCGGAGCAGAGAGACCGGACGATCGAGAGACCGGGAAGGCAGTTGAAAGAAGTTGATGATGAAAGGGGCAAATAGTAGAGGGGTAGGGCTCGCCGATGCTCTGTAACCCCAACATCATACGCATGCTGGTAGGACTACCGATAGGCACATGCAACCTATAATGATTCGCTCAGTACGTGGATAAGTGAGAGGTGTATCGATTGCCGGGGGTTTTGAACACTTAGTCCTTACCCTTGTAACATTATGTTTGTAATCCCACCTTCCTTCTTCCTTTCTCCCTCCCTTTCCCAGATCGTTTCATTCTTTAGTTTATTAGTTCGGCCATTTTGTTAAATAGTTCGGTTGTGGGTAAGTTGCGTAGGTTCGGTAGGTTAATACGTTGGTCTGGTGAGTGTGACTCAAGTTTGGTTTCGAGATTCGGTGAGTGCGACGCCAGAAGTAAAATTGCCAGCCGTGTGTACGCTGAAGGCCGTGTCCACAGATCGCTCGGTGGCTCGTCGGGGGTGTCCGCGTGTCGAACGTTACCGTCCCGTTTATTATTGTTTGGAGTGGATTTTGGGAAAATCCACTTAAAGAAGGGGGGGGGTAATGTTACGTTCGCCACGCAACGTAGGCGATTCTAAACCGTCAAGGGCAAAGTATGGGTCTGCCCTGTCCGTGAAGACCCCAAACCACCGTGCGGGTAAACGCTGTCTTGCACAAATTGATGATGCTACGTTCGCCACTTCACGCAACCAAGCCAATTATTGAATTATATTGTTGTTTTTGAATCATATTGTTATTAAGGTCAATATCTTGTTATTAATGAATTGTAGCGTTAGTAGTGAATTATATTGCTATTATTGAATTATATAAATGTAGAGGAGATGTAAGATGTAAGGATCGTAGATTAGATAGCTAAGCAGTAGCAGTAGTTTCTATGATGAGTCAGCAACAGCTAAATGCATCACCGTCAACGACACAGACACTGCGGATAAGTTGCCCACGATCACAACAACAACAACGCTCATCCAATCGTCGCAACAGATCCCAAATCAAGGCCCCGCCCGGTCTACGATGCGCCCCAATGGAGTCCCCTATGTGCCAGTGAAACCCACAACCATTGGCACTGGCAATTCGCCATGGCTGGCGGCAGCCGCGAGTTTTTCGCCGGACAGGCGGCAATCCAAAATCTCCTCACATCGAGACACAACGTCTGACCCCTGACGAAACCAGTCGAAAAGCTTTTGAAAGCTGCTGGGGTCAACTGCCCAGGTGAGTGGTCGTCGATCTACGAACCGAACGGGACTGGGTTTGGTTTAAATAGATTGCGGAAGCACCTGACGAGGCTTTTGAACGTCGACCGCGGGTGGAAGTTGGTATTCGCCTGGAACGTCTTTTTCGGATCTTGTTTGGAACGTCTTTTTCTTTTCGGTGCGGGTCTTCAGTGTGCGGAGCAAGTACGAGGACGAGAATTGGACGGCAGCTCGAGCGTGAATTGGCGGACGATTGCTTACCTTGGGGATCGTTGCTGGATTGACTGGAGGAAAATCAGGAGGAGGACGGCATACGACAAGCGGCGGAAATAGACTAAGAAGAACAGACTGTAAGTAAACTTAAGACTAGATAGGGATAGATAGGGAGTTTTTGAGAGAATAAATAGTGTTCTAGGAAAAGCAGAGTGTGATTTTGTGAAGTGGCGAGGCGGAAATTGCGTTCCTGGTTGTATTTTTGTGCTCCCCTATCGGTCGGTGGTTTTGGGTCACCGTGAATCCAATTCCCGTTTCGGGATTCGCGGACAGGGCAGTCCCGGCGCGGAAACGGGTGGCGCCCTTTCTTTTTAAATTACCTATTCCCACACCCCTCTTCGCGGGTGAAGCCGGGTGCCCGAACTGTGGCTGGGATCGGCTACGGTGCAGTGCGGACGTTACGCGAAATTAGAGCTGTAACAGTACGTATTAAATTGTACTATATTTATGCCTTGCTTTGGCTTTAAATAAATAAAACTGTTAATGTAATTTTGGCAATATCTTCTTCATCAAGAGGAATTTGATGAAAGCCGGAGGGAAGATCCTACGTGGAAAATTATTTTGCTTTTTCTAATTGAGCCGAAATATTCGTAACGTTCGGTAAAGAATAATTATCTGAAATAGCTACGCCATTCAACTTCCTGCAATTGACGACCATCCATTTCCTTTCACCACTTTGATCTACGTTTTTGGGGATAATCCCCAATGGAATATTCCAAGGGGATTCACTCTCTCTCTTTCTTCAATTTCTCAATCTGGGTTTTGATTTTCTCTCCGTAGGTTTGAGATATCTATACACTTTGAACATTATGAGTGTAACGCCAGGCAATAAGTTTATTTTATGCCTAATTGCTTTTGATTCAACTACTCTCTCTGCTTCGACACAAAATATATCACTATATTTGTCTATAATTTTATTCAACTTTATATTTTGGACTTCACTCATGTGAATATGAGAGTATTCTATATTTTATATTTTCTTACAAATCCTAATTCTTACGACTCCAAAATTTGGTATTTATTTTAGTTTTCACGTCACTAATTGACCTGTGCTCAGAGCTAGAGGTAACTATGTGTGTTGGGACTTATCTTACTTATCCATAAGCATTTTTTATCATATAGGTATCATCAGCATTAGTTCAAATCTAAACTCGTTTTATTTCAAGTGTATCGCTTCTCTGTTGAATTCATTCCTAAATTTCAATCGTTTTCAACATTTTCGATCATCACAAGTATTTATTGTTTATATTTCGCCCAGCAAATTATTCAACAACCGAAATTAAATGCAGGGTTCAAATTCGGAAGCCCGCCGTTGACCGATAAGATTAGTAATTCGATACTTGTGATAAACAATGTGAGTAAATGTGAGCATGAAAGGCTGGCCAGAAAATCTAAATTGTTGTGTAGCATTGTTATTTTGAGTTTCATGCCGCATTAAGTAGCATAAATTAATTCTTGTTCAGTAAGCATGTATAAGTTCACAGAAATAAATATTGTCCATTCATTCTCAAATCAGACTTCGAGTTTTACTTTTGGAGAGCCAAGGCAAAGGATTTTAAGGTGACTCAAAAGTTTACCGAGGCAGTAATTGAAGTGATACAAGTGAAACTTTGCATATTGTATTCAGGAGTTACAAAATAAATTGACGAATCGGATTCAGAGCTAGGTTGACCGACATTTAATTTAAAAGTTTGGTAACTCCGACGTGATTTGAACACGCAACCTTTTGATGTGGAAACAAAAGCATATGGGTCAGAAAACTGAACGCCTGGTCTCCTACTGCAAAAAGGGTGCTTCATCATGCTAAACAACATGCTTACTGTTCTAATGAAAAGGCTTGACGACTATTAGTCGATCTTCTCTAGAACAAGGGCACATGAAAATCTTACAGAGCTCAAATGATCCTTTGACGCTATAAACTCAAATTAAACCTCCAACTTTAAGCCACACCCGACGATCACACTGCCAAACATAACGATCTTTGCTTTCGAAGGCAACTACGGTCATTGGCAATCATTTGACGATTTGCTTCAACAGATGGTGCACAATCAACCCTTGGGAAATGCACAAAAGCTTTGGTATTCGAAGAGTGATCTTGACGGTGAAGCAGAAAGACTTATTTGACAATTCTCTGTAAGCAATGTGAATTATTTATTTATTTGTTTATTTATTAGGAATTCATCTTATAGTCTAATATAGCCCAATTACAAGACAAATTAAACAAAAACGAAAAAAAATGAGTAAAGTAAAACTAATTACATAAAATACGTTTTACATTTTGTTTATAGAGGTAGAGTGAGTACGGAAACGGACCAAGTTGCAGACTATTGTGGTTACGAGGAAGCCTCAACATCGGGTAATGGTACAAAGTCTCAGTTCTAGCAAACGGAACTGTAAATATAATGGCAGATCTGACAGGGCGTTCTGTAAAACGATACTCTAAGCAATCAGAGAGATTAGAGTTTAATTGATGGTGGTGAGGCCGAAACAGAAAACATTCATCTAAAAGGAGTCTACGGAATTGCAAAGTAGGAAGTTGTAGCAAGGAAAGTCGCTCTTCATATGGCATATATGGGATTTTAAATTTAAAGGTAAGGAAACGAGTGAATTGGTGATGTACTGATTCAATCAAACAATCCAAATATTGATAGTGTGGTGACCATACTTGCGAGCAATATTCAAGTATGTGTATGACTAGCGTATAGGTTGATGGCGAAGGACATGTCAGTAGACATATGAGAGTGCCTTACTACGAACCCGAAAACACGAGAGGCACATGCGGCTGTAGCCACAATATGAGGCTCAAATTGAAGTTTCGGATCGAAAATCACTCCCAGATCTTTTATTTGAAAAACAGCCGTGAGAGGAATATCGTGTAACATAAAGATATTATCAATTGGACTGAGCTTTAGGGAGAAAGACACTTTGTGACATTTCTGGACATTAAGGGAGAGAAAATTAGTTTGACTCCAAGAATCAACCGCGTCCAGATCCCTTTGGAGAGCATTACAATCCTCTTACGAGCGAATAACTCGGTAAATTTTTAAGTCATCAGCATATAGGACACAGTGAGACGCTATGACAGAGGGAAGGTCATTTATGTAGAATAAGAAAAGAAGAGGACTTAGAATAGATCCTTGAGAAACGTCGGAGGTAGGGTGGAAGAGAGAGGAATATGCACCACATAGACTAACACGACATGAACGCGAGCTGATAAAGGACTCAAGCCAGGAGAGTATTGGCCCTTCAAATGGCTTACTGAAGTCGGTATACACTACATCAACTTAGGCACGACTGTCAAGAGATTTTGCAACAGTTTGGGTAAGTTCAAGGAGATTCGTATTGGTTGATCGGTTTGGAACGAATCCATGTTGGAATGGTGACAGCCTACAATTAAGAGCTTTGGGGAAGATACCGAAGAATAAACTGGCATTAAAAATATAAGAAAATGGAACGCATAATGACGAGGATAAGAATTTAATAAATGCATTTGGAAGCCCGTCTGACCCGGGGCCTACGCTGGAATCTAAAGAATTAATTATTATTTGAATCTCATCTGGGTCATTGGAAATACAATCAAGAATAGGTGGAAAACAAAAAGGAGTATTAAAAGAAATTTGGAGAGTGGAAGCAGTATATATTGACGAAAAAAATTCAGCAAATAACTCGCACATTTTTTCAGAAGTCGAACCTTGTTTACTGTCCCAGAAAACAGTATTAGGAATATTGAACGAAGACTTAAGGGAATTGACATAAGACCAAAACGGCTTCGTTTGGTTAGAATGCAGTGAATTTTAGATATTAGCAAAGTAGTTACGCATAGCTCTTTTAATTTCTAGTTTGGCTGAAGCACGATGGTTTGAAAAGGCAATGTAGTTTTCCAAAGTTTTATTGGATTTGCAAAGCCTAAAAGCTTGGTTTTTTAATTTCAAGATTGCCTTAACATCACGGGTCAACCAAGGAGGATCAGTAACCGTGATACGACTATGGTAGAAAGTGAAGCGAGAGATAAGGTCATAGAGAAGAGCATAGAATTTAACGAGAGAGTCTTCACAGCCAAGACTGTCAAAAAAGATGCCCAGTTAATCGATTTGAGTTCTTCCGACAAAGCAATGTAATTCGATTTCCAAAAGTTAAATTTAAGTTGTTTGCGCCTATTTTGAGCTTTGGGCCAACAAAAGGAGAGTTTGAGCTGCAGAGGTGTATGATTTGGGTCCAAGGGAGGATAAGGGAAAGAAGCAGTGGTTAAAGTTAAGTTTTCAGGAACAATATTTGATAGAGCAAGGTCAAGAATTCGACCGTTCAAGTTAAATGAATGATTGAACTGGTAAAAACTTGACAATGAGAGAAAATTGGTTAGAAGGTTGGATGATCGATTAGAAGAGATGATTTCAATCTGAGGAAAAATGTGCCAATCAGTATAGGATAGATTGAAAGCACCACAGATGATAACACGAGATGACGGGTTAAGGGAGAGGCAAAACGAGGTTACATACTCAAAGAAAGATTCATAGAGCTCAAGAGGAGAGCCAAAAAGGATATAATTGCAGGATATAAACAATGGAGAAGAAGGCTCAGCAAATACTCTTACGAAAACACATTCTATCATAGGAGTAGGGTGAAAGTCTATACAGAGAGCGCTGGAAAGACAATTTTTCACAGCTATTAAGACTTCACCACCATCATTTTTATTAGATTATAAAGTGGCCTGGAAGACTCTGACCAAACGCTACAGCAGCAAGCGGTTGATGGTTGCAACATTGCTCGACAAATAGACATAGAAGCCGAAAACTACTGCAGAATCACCCGCGTCATTGTATGGCAACAGCAGGAAATGGATTCTAGAGCTTCAAAAGCTCAAGATTGACGTAGAAAAATGGAAACCTCTACTGGTGCACATTCTGTTACAAAAACTTTGCAAAGAAACACACACTTCGTACGGGCAATCTTGAATCTCACCATGAGAGTTACATATCATTCAGGGGGTTTTTAACTTTCCTTCAACAACGATTCTAACTATTGGAGACTGCAGGCAAGGAAAAGCGGACTCCTTTTCAAGAAAAATATGTCAGCAATCAGCAGATATTTATAGCAGATATTTATAGTGGCGATCTTTATCCAATACATTTCTCCGATGGCTTGCTTTGATTATCAAGTTTGAAGAAAATAAATAAATTCAGTGAACTCAGTTAGTGCTTGAAGTGTCTACGTGAGGGACGTCGAGGTACCAGTGCAGTGCATTACTTGGCAAAAGTGTCACCAGAAACACAACACTCTTTTTCACATCGACAATGCAATCAACAAGAAAACTTATCCCTCACACAAAATCACCGCAGTCAAATCGGTGGCACTACCCACTGGAACAACACGTTCCAATAATTTTTTGGTCATATTGGGAACCGCTCGCATCAATATAAACAATTAAGCAAACAAAATGAAAGAAATGAGAGCAATATTTGATAGCGGCCTGCAAGTTTACATTATAGCTGAAGCTGTACTGAAAACAATTGAACTAAACACAAAATATGATAACATGAAAATTCAAAGACTGGGGGGCATTTCACAGAAAACCATGCAAGTGGAGGAACTTTCAATCTAATCAAGATTGAACACATTTAACAAACGATTGGATGCCATGGTGCTAGCACAAATCCCGTCAACCTAATCTACACAAAACATTAATATCAGCTCTTGGAACATACCCAGGAACATACAACTGACCGACACTCAATTCAATGGATGAGAGCAAATCAATCTGCTTCTTGGCATGGAGCTTCTTACAAATGACCAAATACGTCTTTCGAAGGGTTTTCCACTGCTGCAGAATACACATCTGCCCTGGTAACTAGTGGGCCGAATCGTTATCCTGAATTCCCGCCAATTGATATGTGGAGTTCTACCGAATAAGTCGAATGATTTTGGAAACTTGAGGAAACGGAAGGAAATTCTTCCACCTTAACGAGACAGGAAGTTCAGTGAGAAGAACATTTTAGTCGAACAACGGCTCGATTGTCAAGTTGACGATTTTCTGTCAGAATACCTTTGAAAGATGATCTTAGTCAATAAGGATCTTTCAAAGATATGGGCGTGACGAGATTCTTGCAGTTAGAAATGAAGTTCAGAACAGACTCCGATATTCATAAAAAATGGTGGTTAAATGGCATTTTGTGTACAGGACCAACTATCCAACCAGAGATCTTCACAATTCTCATGCGGTTCAAATGCTCACTCTTCGATTTTAACGGCGACATAGGAAAAAATGTATCCGAAAGTGCTAATGTCGGAATAGGATTGAAAATATCAACTCATCCTGTGACACAACAATCCAAGCGAATCATTGGAATATTATCAGTTATTATGGCACCTCATCAGCTCCATATCTCGCAACTTAATTCCTGAATGGCCTACTTGCTGATGTCAAAGTATTAACGGAAAGTTTTTGTGTGGATGACGTTATGTCTGGGGCAAATACCATAACAGAAGCCATAGATGAGCAACGATAGCTCTAATCAGCTCCAAACTCCGCAGGATTCAATCTCCAAAAGTGATGTGCCAGCAACCCAAAGTTGCTGCAAAATCTCTCGCGAGAACATCTGGCATTAGAAATAGACATAGCCGACGTCAAGGAGAACTACATCAAAACCTTGGGGATAATTTCAGTACCATAGACTGACGAATTTCATATCAGGAGCCCACGTACATAAATCAACAAGGTGACGTTGGGGTCAGCCTCATCCAACATCGCCCGCTTGTTCGATTCATTGGGAGTGATAGAACCCGTGACGGTTTCCGCAAAAATATTTTAGCAAAAAATATGGATGCTCCAAATAGGCTTGCATGTAGAAATTCTCTTAGAATTGATGTTTGTTCAAGATTATGTAAAGACCTAAAGTTACTTGACAAAGTTCGAATCTCTCGCCACAAATCGAACCAAAAGATGCCCAAAGACGTATACCTACAACTTTGCGAAGACGCATCCGAAAAGGCATATGGAGCGGTGTTGTACATCCGCTCTACACACCGACAATGTTTGCATAGTTTAACTGTTCTATGCTATGTCGACGATAGTACCAGTCAAGCCAGTCATGCTACGCAGATTGGAGTTCTGAGCACCAAATTAGGAGCCGAACTTGCACATCGAGTTCAACAGGATGTCAAGATTACAAATCTGCAATGCTTCTATTGGACTGACTCAGATATCATGGTCAATAGGCTTTGCGCTGAAGTCACACCGTATCAAATTATTGAAGCCCTCTGAGTCGCTGGCTTACAACATACCTCATTTCAAAAGTAATGGCGACATGTTGAAGCAAGGTAATAGTGAGGGGAGCTTAAAGAGATGTTTATAGTGAGTCGGTACGGCAACTAAAAACTGTCAATCATGTTGAAAGCAGTGACTCAGTAATCAGTTTGCATTCATTGCTTGACGAATATAGAATTTTGCGAGTGGGTGGTCGTTTTGAAGCATCCAAGTTATCCTACAATTCAAAACACGCAATAATACTTCCATATGCCCACTAAGTAACGAAGCTGTTTCTTAATGAATTACAAATTGAGAATTTGCACGCAGGGCCACAAGCCTTACTAACCAAAGCCAGACAAAGGTTCTGGTTGGTCAATGGAAAGACATCAGCCAGGTCGCTCATGCAAAAATGTGTAAGATGCACTCAGCCAAACACTCATCAATCAGCTCATTGGTAATCTTCCAATTATTCGTGTTCAAGCAGCTAGATCATTTGTGAGCGCTGTAGTCGACTTTACAAAAACACTTAGGATTCACTATTGGATTAGGGGCAAACAGTTGTAGAAAGTCTGTTTAGCAGTGTTTTGATGCTTTGGCACGAAAGCGGTACAGCTTGAGCTGGTCGCTAACCTAACCACAGAAGTATTAATTAATCCTTTCAAATGATTCCCAGGCCGAAGAGAGAACGTAAGAAACCCACATTGCGATAATGCCACCAACGTTATTGGTACAAAGCAAAAATTGCAAGAACTAAGGAAAACAATATATGCGAACAAGTCGAAAAAACAATTATCAACTTTTCGTTCAACAAAGGCAGGTTATCAAAAGCATCTGTATAGTCGGCAAAATACGTAAAAGTCAAAAATGTGCATCAAAAACAACTCACGATCGAAGAATTGCAAACAGTGATTGTTCAAGTAGAAACCATCCTCAACTCAAGACTTCGCACACCATTATCAACCAACGCATATGAAATCGAGGCTTTAACTCCAGGACAAATTTTGATCAGTGAGCAACTAGAAAATCCAATCGATGCAAAAGCTCAACAACCAAATCTTTCTCTACTGCAAAGATAGAAATTTTTAAACGACATCAGAGATTATTTTTGGCAGCAGTGGTCATCTGAATACTTATCGCAGCTTCAACAGCGACACATATGGAAACGTATTTGTGAAAACATAAAGCCGGGAACAATGGTTATCCTAAAAAAAAGATAATCAACTGGCAGTAAGATGGCGTATGACTTCAGTCATAAGAAACCAACTAGAGAAGGACGGGCTGATCTGAGTGGCAGAACTAAAAACAGCTCAAAGAATAAAGAAAAAGTTCATAAGCAACTAAGCTCCATTATGTATGGAAGTTGAACCCATGGAAACGATTCAGTCCAACTCAAATCTTACAAATCAAAACGACACTTATACTGATTCACGCGCAAATTCCATACCATCTACCAGGCAAGGATTCAAAGACATCAATTCGAAAAAACGACAACTAAACACATCACCAAAAGCCTATTACGATGGGTAGCCCTAGCTATTTGAGTGGTCTTCACCAGCTTCATAAAAGCGAATCCATTTGCGACTTCCTCAAGTCTCTACAACGAGAGTTAGGCTCAGACCACGATACTGAACAATTTTACGCAACGTTTAAGGGCATCAACTTTTCTCAGCATTCTTTACATTACATTTCTGTCCATGCGTAAAGTATCAAAATTTCATCGTTTCTACGCCTGATATTCGGATATTGCACAACAGAGACCTGATTCTTGAGAAATCTCTCTCAAGAGATCAAAACTCAGAGTAGACTTCGTTCATCTACAACATGGTTTCGACGCACCAACTATCTTCGATTCAACCGATGTGTATCATTACACCATCAACTACGCTGAGTTAGACGAGTCATTTTATTATTAGGATACCTCTATTGGAGACATAAGAAGAGAAAATCCGTACTAGCGATATTGACAATCCCGATCCAGCACTTCAGATGATCAAAACCCATTATAACAGCGATCAATCTAGGACCGGATTTGAACTAGGGCTCAACTGGGGGTGAAGGCCGGTTGGAGGATATTAAGGCGCGTCTACATACTTAGTCATAAAATTTTATTTTGTTATCATAAATCTTAAGCATTAGTTTATATCTAAATTCTTTTTATTTTAAGAGTATCACTTCTCTGTTAAATTCATTTCTAATCGTTTTCAACATTGTCGCTCACACAAGTACAATTACAATAAACGTATCGACTGAAATAAAAACAATTCAAAAATTCAAGTTTATTCCTGAACAATTTTTCAACGACTGTGCTCACAACTTTTTGTACTTATATATAATATTTTAAATATACACATAGCTAGCCACCTTTAACTATTTCGGTCAGGACATTATTGAACGATCGAAATTTAACATTGAGTTTAAATGTGGAAGCTCGGCATTGAACGATACGATGAGTGATTTAATACTTGTGATAAACAAAGCGAGTAAATGATTGGCTGGTCAGGAGTTTTTAATTGTTGGTAGCATTAAGTTATTTTGAGTTTTGTGCAACATTTAGTAGCATTAAGTGATTCTTGTTCAGTAAGCATTTTTTTGCATATTTAAGTGCACAGAAATGAATGTTGTTCATTCATTCTCAAAAGAGACTTCAAGTTTACATTTGGAAAGCTGCGGCATGGGAGTTTCGATATTGAATCAAAATTCATTATAGTTTTGACTGACCAGATTAAGTATCCGGTCAACCGACTATTTTAAGGTGACTGACAGGTTTTGCGAAGAAGTGATTGAAGCGAATCAAGTGGAATTTTGCAAACGGCATTCAGGAGTTACAAAACTCAATAAATCTACGAGTTGGAATCAGAATTCAGTTGATCGACATCTAACAATGGGCATCAATATCGTTTCGTTTTCAATTATTGTAACATGATTTAGCATGTGTGAATCTTACATTTCTTGAAATGGAACAATCACATCTATGTCATTAACTTTGTTTTCAACGGCAATTATGCAAAAAGCTTCTGAACGCCCTTTGACAAATTTTTCATTACTTTCGTATCTGATTGCCTCACGATTATCTTTCAATAAATAATAAAGAACATCGTATTTATGTTCCCTGAAAAATTGATCACTGAGAAGTGCGTCAAAGTTATCTAACAATTTATTGTAAATTGTTGTCAATTATATTAGGGGTCATAGTGAAATTTACGAGTGTTTCACCATACGATTCCTCTAAGTGACTCAAAAACACTTAAAATTTTAGTTGCTTACATTGACTCAAATCTTCCTCGTAGACACTAATGCTTAATTCAGCACCAGTGTCAATTAACACTTCACTCAAGTCTCCATTAAGTTTCACCGTCACATATACATAGACTATCAGAAACTTTCACCATACGCTGTTCAGCAGGTTTTTTCAATAGACTCGATTCATTGTTTTTTTCATTCCATGGCAATTGGCAATACTTTTTAATATGCCTCATTTTTAACAATTAAAGCAATTTACTTGAATCTTATTAGTCTTATCAAGATTTCTATTGTATAATCTCTCTTGATTCTAGTGGTAAATAAATTTAATTGTTGTTTTTCATCACAAGCAAACTAACAAGCCTTGGCTAAATTAGTAAGCCTTTGCGTAACAACGTATCGCGAGAACTTTTCCAGCAATCCGGTAATGAAAATTATCATGGCCTCATTTGCCAAGTACGCTTTTTGACCAGCTTCACAGACCCGATTTTGCTCTGAAGCAAGTTTCCACCCTTTGTGTTTTTTGTATTAATGATTCGTTTTTTCCTTGCCGTATGCTAATCAACTCGCAGTGTAATTATAACAAACTGTGTGGTTCACTTTAACTTTAGATCGCCCCAATTTTCTAGATCTCTATTCATTAGAATAGGAACTGCGTTTCCTTTTATTCGGGTTTGTACAAATCTAAATGGCACAGGTTTTTGTCCCGCTGATACCAAGAATAAACGTGATGGCAAGCCTCAATAAGTGAGAAAATTTCCTCACTTTTAGACTCAAAAGTAGGAATGAAAGCGAAAAGTGTGGAAAACTGAATTTTTGTCATGGTTTGGTCTCTGTTAAAATCAATTGAGGACCAAGTAACTATAGAATCAAGATTCCGATCGTAAGGATTCACATTTTTGCTAATTTAAGCACTAGTTAGGCACATATATTTATTTCTCAAAACGAATTCGTTTTCGGAAAATATGATGTAATTATTAATATTATTCTATACCCACTTTTGAATGACTTCGAATTTTTTCTCTTCAAAATCTTTAATTCATGGCATACTAGAATACCATTTTTAGACAAACACCTTTCATTTCAATTTCAGTAAAGAATATTTCGTTTTCCACAATTAATGTAACAATATAACAAAAAATAGCACAATGTTAGAAAATAACTCAAATAATAGATTTGGATTGAAAATAGAAAGGTAGTATTTACGTGATAAATATTTGTCATTTTTAATAGCTCCGCAAAGTGTGCTTTCCTATGTCTCGGAAAATTTCAGCAGGAAACCGGCAAAATAGATAACGACGATAGGTTTTATGTTTAAATATGTAAATAGCAGAGAAAATAAAATAAATGTAAAAGTTCCGAGTGTAAATAAATAATATATATCTTTAGAATCATACTTGAATGAGATTCGCACGGGACAAAACTTACGACTGAATTGGTTTTAATTCAATAACCTAAAAGGAACGCCGCTTAGCAAATAAATTATCTCAATCTCAAGCCTACGTGTCCAGAAAACCCTTATTCAAACACAAATAATCATTGTGCAATCGCATATGTATGCAATTACGAAGCGAGAGATGCAAATTTATCTTAAACAAACAACAAAACATTCTTCAAAATGTTTATGTGTATATTAGCAAGTGTTTTGGAGACACTTGAATGAATTTATGGGTTTCTCATAGGTGATATCGGCTACTAGCATTTGCATATCACATGTGCAATGTGATACGACGACAGACGCTAACTTATCGCCTAACAAGTTTCACGATCCATCCGCACCAACAAAGGAAGACCCGCGAAAGTTGAAGAACTGAGAGCTTGTGCTTAGCCTTCTGCGCTTTTTGCCAAGTCACACCACTTGAGATCTCACGTGCTGTACTAAATCCCCTGACATGGACAACACCTCAAGTGTTGACATCCAGTAGGTAATCAATATGGCACTGCCATGGCTAGAAGTCATTTTCAAAGCATGTCTAAGGATGACTTACATACAACGGTCGTAAGAAGCTAAAATAATTTTTATATCTAAGTCGGGGAAGAAATCCTACTCTTTAGCTAAGGATTATAGACCTATCAGCCTCACCTTTTTTTGCTGAACACAATAGAACAACTGATAGAGATTCATTTGAGAGCTGCTTTGAAGCTACTCTCAAATGCACAGGATGCATACACAAAAAGGAAATCGGTTGAAACGGCTCTTCACTCGCTATGCCACAAAAGTATACCCAAGCGATTTTTCTAGACATTGAACAACAATGTCAGCCATAAAGCTATTGGCGAAGCACTCGCGAAAAGCAATGTCAACGACAGACTCATAAGGTTCATCGGAAAACTGCTAGGCAGCAGGAACATCAACTCCAAACTAGGAGACAGTATCCTTAGAAGGCGGACGTGCAATGACACCCCGCAAGGTGGGGTGCTAGCAGCCCTTACATGGAATTTGATGGTGTACAAACTCCTGTCAAGAATAGAAGTGACTGGCTGCAAAGTCTTAGTCTATGCCAACGATGTTGCAATAGCAATATCGGCCAAATTTACTAGCACCCTTTCGGAAAGGCTAAACTTTGCCCAAGGTATTCTTACCAAGTGAGGCAAAGAATGCGGTCTTATAATTAATCCGCAGAAAATAGAATCTGTGCTCTTCACGAGACGATACAAAATTCCAAAAATTCCACCTAAACTTGATGAGATAAGTCTCAAAACATCTCTTCATGTCATATATTTAGATGTGAGTCTGGACCCCAAACTCGCATAGAAAGCAAACACGGCAGACATAGCGCGTAAAGCGGCATGCGCAATCTACTGCTGCAAAAAAATTATAGGGAAAAGATGGGGACTGAAACTCAAAACTATATAATGGCTCTATACAGCGATAGTGGAACCAATCCTTCTGTATAGTGCGGTTTTCTGGTAGCCAAGGATGACAAAAACTTCAAATGCAAACCTGCTAGACAGGGTCAAGAGGATTGCAGCTTTTGCAATCAGCTATACGCACTACCCCGACAAAGGTATTGTTTATGCTATTGGATTTGCTTCCGATGGAGCTTCATACGACACAGTAGGCCAAGTGCTCTGCAATTCGGTTGAAAGCTCTTCATCTCTGGCATAAGGAGAATATATGCCACTCCACCATATTACGGTGTCTTTATATCATCAGCCAAAATGTCTTTTATTTATTTATTTGTTAAAATTTCTCAGAAAAATCTGTATTTTTCGTGATATTCTATGTAATATCATGTAGACAGCTTGAATATAACATATGTATAAAAGAAAAGACACTTGTTTTCTTTATTATACGATTTTGTAGTTGATTATTTTCAAACGTACATGTCGGACATTCGTTATTTTTAAGCGGAATTCTGCCATCGTGGGTAGATTCAACATTATTATTCGTGTTTGAAACTTCTGAATTGTGTTTTGAGTGATTGCTACGAGTACTGGTTTCGGAATGCTGAAAAATTGTGTCGTTCGTGGAGCACAGATTTTATTATCGATAAATCTTTCAGCCTGTCTCCGTTGTGTTTTACAGTGACAATCAGTACCTTGTTGTGTGAGCCAGATTTGAGTTCATGGATACGTCCCGAAACCCATTTCGAAGATGATAAGTTGGATGCTTGAGAAGGCCGAGTTGACCAGGTGTAGGGTTGTCAAATTTCTCAGTCCATTTTGATTTACGCTGCAGCGTACGCAAATATTCTGAACACCCTCTTTGCCAAAACATTTGATATAGTGTGGTCAGCTTCTACCCGTGGTCATGTGTTTACCAAATTGGGCTTTGCCACGGCAAGAAGAGGCTTACAGATGGAAAAGTGTTCCGGAGAAACTCGCTAGTCTCTAAGGTCACTAGAGAATGGAGTTATAGGTCCGGAGTTAAGACAGGTTTCGATCTGAACGAGAACTGTAATAAACTTTTCGAAGGTCGGTGATACGTTGGTTTCATTGAAGATTCATTTAATGTGGTGTTAAGCAAATTCGACACTTGCTTTCCAGATGCCTCCAAAGTGAGGCGTAGCAAGTGCGATGAACTTCCAGCCATATACATCTCCAGCGGAAATCCGAGCAACATCTTCTGTTGATTTAAGAATGCCATGTTTTATGTCGTCATCCAACACTTTGCTTGCAGTAACACAGTTAGTTTCATTGTCACTAAATATCTTTCGGAAAAGTCCTCTTCCACTTATAAACCGCTTGAGAGCTGCTAGAAAAGCCTCAGTGGTACGATCACTAACGGGTACGAAATGTATATCCTCCATAGCCATGCATAGAAACACTGTAATATATCCTTTAATGGTTTTCGTGCCGTGGCCTTCAAACATTCGAGTATAGAATGGACCGGAGAAATTGACATCACAGTACACGAATGCATTAACTGGACTTATGCAAACTGCTGGAAGATAACTCGTGATTTGGACATTGTTTCTGCTTGAGTTTCTGTGGCATATGAAGCATCTATGGTCTTCGTGCCAAATGACCTTTAGGTCGTCAATTATCCAGTTTTTAATTTTTTATTAATTTCACATCAATGTTATGCATAATAATTATTAACTTCCCAGTATATGGGAAGTTCTTGTAATCGCCTCGAATATCGAAATTGAAATTTTCAACATTTCTTTACGTTTGGAGGTCTAAAGAGTATATATAAAGTGTTTTTAGAAAGGGAGATGTATGTGTGTATGTGTGTATGTGTGTGTGTACGTACGTACGTACGTTCGTGGATACTTTTTTCTACGAGCATAACTCACGTAAACAAAGTCGTATCGACTTGTTTGAGCTGTCAATCGAAGCGTCTTTGCAATTTTAAGAGCTGATTAGTTTTTGGGATACTTCAGTCGGGGGGGTTTGTTGTTTTGCCCTTTTGAAGGTCATTTATGTCATGCGTTATATCTCGCAAACGAAACAAACGATTTCCTTGATAAAGGTGTCAATCGACGCGTATTGACATTTTTGTGATTCTTTCAATTTTTTAAAAAAAAAATCCAGTAGCCGTTTTTTAATTTAAAAAAAAAAATGCAAAAATTATGTTTTTTTTAATAAACAATAAATTTTTAACCTGATTTACGGAAGACAGTATTCAATTTTTATAAAATTTATTTACGTCAAGCAGTGCTTGTATAAACAGCATTAAAACTTTATCTCATTAAAATCTAAAAAATTAAATAAAAAATAAAAAATCATTAAAAGGCATCATGATCTTCAAGGTCATTCCTGTCATGCGTTATATCTCGCGAACCAAACATACGATTTACATTGTCATGTTGTCATTCAACGCGTATTAAAATTTTCGTGAATCTCTCGAATTTTGAAAAAAATCGTTGGAGCCGTTTTTTAATTTAAGAAAAAATGTGCAAAAAATTGTTTTTTTTTAATAAACAATAAATTTTAAACCTGATTTACGGAAGACAGTATTCAATTTTTATAAAATTTATATACTTCAAGCAATGTTTGAAAAAACGTCATCAAAACTTTTTCTCATAAAAGCAAGAAACATTAAATAAAAAATAAAAAATCATTAACAGTCATCATGATCTTCAAGGTCATTTCTTCCATTCACTATATCTCACGAACCAGATATAATATTTGCATTATTAGGGGTTAATCGACGTGTTTTAACAATTTTTTGAATATTTTAACATTATAAAAATCCGTTTCAGCGTTTTTTTTTTAATTTAATAGAAGACAATGAGAAAACTTAGGGTTTTTTTCATAAAAAATATTTTTGAAACCTGATTTGCACAACACAGTAATAAATGTTTATAAAATTTATACATTCCTATCAGTTTTTGAAGAGAAACCAGCAAACTTTTTTCATGACTCTGAAAAAAAAATCAATTAAAAATAAAAAAATCATTCAAAGTTACCATATGACAAGGGTTCTTCAGAACGATATTACCTTATATCTTTTATTCTAAAGACTTTGTTGTAAAGTCAATCAAAGTTTTAAAATGTTTAGATAATTTGAGCAGATTTTAAATAGTTTTTGCAGTCTTTTCATAAAAATAAGCGGCTTAAATTTTAAAAACCATAAAAATTTCAATCAAATTTGCATTTGTGGTAATCAATCATCATCACTCATCCACTAGAAGCCTTGCGTAATCAATGGATGCTCCCGTAGATGATATGATTAATATTAACTCATTCCTGTTACTGCTATGAATACCTCTCATTATTATTATTTAAAGTAGTACTATTTTCAAAATTATTATTGTGTTTAATATTTTTAATGTTTATCTAGATATGACTGGGAAGTTGACCGTGTGGACCTGAAGGGTCGCACTTCGCGGCTTGTTTAATGTACATTTCGTATGATCAAGTACGCCAAATGGTGTCCTGGTGATAGTATTGGATATTATTATTCTTCTGAAATGTCAGCCGTACGGAGTCTGCCTACTACCCAAAAAATTCACTCAGAGACGAGGAAGCGTGACAAGTTACGAAGCCAACTCCTTGGACTTTGCAGCTATGCGATCTCTCTCGAAATTTAAGTTTGTTGATTAAATTTCACTATTCCCATCTCTGTGTTATTTTATTTCACTCCAGTAACCCAGTTGATCTTTTAAAGGTTCTTTGCAAGTCTCAAGCAGTACGCGAAAATCCTGTCAAGCTTGCCGAAATTTGAATGATGGGGTTTTCTCTAGCTAGAGTACTTGAGTCCGTGAGAACAATATGTTTGGCTGGTGGATCATTCCACCGCAGTTTAAAGTGAATAAGCTGCTGGGTAGCAGATCTCTACAGGCACAATCAACTGGATTCTCTTTATCTTTGCAGTGCTGCCAACACCAGCTATCATTGCTCAATTTTTGGATTGCGATTAGTCTATTGGCAAACATTTATTTGCACATTAATGGAACCCAGCTTTATTCGATCGAGCATTATTGTAGAATCGGACCATGCGTTTATTTTGATATATTGGATGTTCAGCAATGATTTGACTTGTTTCAAGAGGTTGTCCAGCAGAACAGCAGTCTTGAGTTCAAGTTGAGGAGATGTAACTTCAACTTAAAGAAAACTCGACTTTGTTTTTGCGCAAAGGGGTGTTACGCCTATTACTCCTTGAACAGAAATGCACTTGGAATAGATCACTGCTGCGTGTACCTTGTCTAATGCATCTCAGAAGTTTAATTCTTACATCTGGGTTGTAGTGAGTCCACCGGGGAATACGGATGTCTTCGACTAAACTGATTTCTGCCGCAAACTAATTCCATTCAAATATTTTGTTTCTGGATGGATATCTTTTCCAATCCCTATGTGTTCAAACCACTTGCATTTATAATTTTGCTTCAGTCATGACTGGAGCCAAACACTGAATTGGGTCAAATAAAGTTGCTATATTCGGCAGAAACTTCCGGTTTGAAGAATGTCATCTCAGACCTAGAGCCTGGATGGAAGAATCCTCTGTAATTTCCAACAGTTCTGTTTCTTTTTATTGTTCAGGGATATTCGCAAGCAGTCTTCGATCGTTACTGCACCATTTAAATTTTCTGGAGGAATGCTACAATATCAGCTTGCAGATCTGGGGCCTCTTCTCCAGTTTTTGCGCTAGTTATGAGGTCATCAACACAAAACTCCTAAGCCAAAATTTTCGATCCAACAGGATCATTCCGCTTTTCGTCTTTCACTAACTGCACAAGGGACCGAACAGCAAGATAAGGCGCAGCTGCTGTTATAAGTCACAGTTCGATCGAACCATTTGTATGGCGTCGCCTCAGTATTCGTTGATAAATTAATTGATGATTAGCTACATACATTAATCTGCCTGAACATTTTTCTATGTCAGGTGTGTAGACCAATTTATGTTTTTTGCAATTTTAATATGGTTTGTGCAAAATCTTGTTGTAATTTGGGACCTGTATTGAGCAAGTCATTGAAAGCTTCACCAGTTGGAGTGTTGGCAGAGGCGTCGAAAACAACTCGTAGCTTGATTCTAGTGCTGCCGTTTTTAAAAATTGGATGGTGTAGCGAATAGTACAGAAATCGTTCTGCGTAGGTTGTCTCTCATTGACATTTGCATCAACTTTAAAGAGGTTTTAGATTTTACGGGTAAAATCTACCATTGCAATTAAAAAACTCAATGTACTACTTGGTGCTTTTGTTGTGAATCTCCAGACAGAATCCATCCAAGTCTTGTTTTTTTTTGAACTACTAAACTCACGTATCGTTTTATGCTTTGTTCGTTAATATGTTGATATGCATCAGCTCCAAAAATCAAGTCTTTGAATGTTTTTTCCACGAATTTATAATCAGATTGTTCTCAATCAAAGACCTGTTTTGGCAGAGTTGTGTTTTTGAGTGGCATCTGGGAGGGTTTAAATTAGAGTCAACATCGAAAACGCCTTTTTTTGAAGCGTGATTTGAGATGAGAGTTTTGGAGCTACTACAACCTTGCCTTATTGGTTACCGATACTGAGTTTTGGCCTTTAATACCAGTTATGTCTAGTTATGTTGCCTGTGAGATATAATCAATTGAAGGCATCAATTCAATTTTTTGCTTGCTTTGAATGGGTGGCATCAGTAGATTATGTGTTCTTCATTACAGCGTTGGCTATTTGTACTATATGTGGCAGTAAAATCCATATGTTCATTTGGCATTGATGCATTCTTGCGTGCCTGGATTTTTTATGTTTTATCAGGCCCTTCTTTGAACACCTCTGGGCTTTTGGTATTTAATTTTTGTATCGCAAATACGGACAATAATTGAACTTCATGACTTTGCGCTGTGTTTCATATTTGAAATTTCTGTGAAACAGTTTCTCAAGGTTGTTTACAGCGTAATTATGCCATCTGATGATCGATGATCAATCCTTTTGGCATCGAGTATACAATCAATATTGTGGCATTTCTTTCGTTGGAAAATCGTTATTTTTAGATTGCAATTGCTGTCTGCGCGACTGCATCTCCAGCCAACGAGTAAGGTAGAATTGCATCTTATGGGTCGTTGGTAAGCCGCTGTTTTCATTGATGATGCTGGTAAACTACTCATAAAATCTTCTTCATTCCTTGTAGTGAGCACGAGATTAAGGACTTGTTATCGTTAAATACTTCGATAATTGTGAATTTGCTGTGCAACTAGTTTCTAATCGACATTGCACCTTCGGAGCCTTTGAGGTACAGGCCATAAATACAGGCTCTTTTTTCTACAGTTTCTAGCCCTTGCGTGTAAGTTTTCTTTAAATCCTCGTAAATCTCAAAGATGTCATTGGATATGTATGAATCACCTCTTTCTAGAGTCCGCAACAGAGTATCGTGGTTCTGTTGAAGGCTTGTAGCTATTACTTCAAAAGTTGCAAGTCTCTTGTCGGAATATTCCTGTGTTGTCCTGATGGTTGCGTCCACCCGAAAGTTTTGCTGAAGATTTTCGAGGTTCTCTACCAATTTTTGCTGTTTGCGAAGGAGATCCTACATGGTAAAAATTTTTCAAACGTGTAGACTTTGGAAATAGAATTTACAAACACTTGAGAAATAGATTAAAAAGGCAAGCAATCGAATATTTGCCTTCGAAATCAAGTGCAAGGCCTGCATAGAATCTTTCCTATGGTACTCCAACTGGTTCGAGTGCAAGCTTAAAATCCACCTAATCGAGTTAAATAAAATGAGTACAACGCTTTGCATCATACAATAGCAGTCGAAAAATTTTGAGTGGCAGCTCGTCCTTTTACAACTGTAGTCAAAAAGCCTGAGTGCAATCAAGTGAAATTTGGATGATAGCAGTCAACATAGAGCGTTCGGCGGAAAGTATTATATCCGGTTCGACGGTAAGAATGCTACTTTTAAGTTACAGATACTTTTTCTCATCAAGTGACTAGAAAACTCTAAAAGACAATTAAGGATATTGTTTAAAGTCCATGCACACCATCACGCAGTACAAAGGAAATTACTTAGTACCAATATTTGTAGGTGAAGAATATTAAAGAAAAAATGAGTTGACTGCTATAGAAAAGTCTTTAATTGAGGTTTCAATTGGGAATGAGATTTATTCGACTTAAATACTGTTTCCAATACATTATTAAGATCAATTCAAAACTTTTACAATTCATTGCAGTACGTACAAATTTTTGTTGCCTTGAAATACACACGTTGAACTTATTACATCCACGAAAAATTTTATATCATCACAAATGCATTATTTTACGTGACATGCAATGACTGCAATTAGCTTAGTTCAATGCACTTTGGTTGCTTAAAAAGACAGCTCTCTTCATCAAAAGATGGCTCACTTTGGCCGCAATTGGCCCATTGTGATACCACAGAAGATTGAGACGGCACTGGAATCTAGCTGCTGGGTGATGAGAGCCAATAAGATTCTCGTATGAAACTGGCTATACAGCTAGTGTATATCCGTGAGGCTGTCCAAGAAATGTGAGTTTAAACTTTGCGTGCATTTCCGAGATATTGCCGGGCGTTCACACAGAAAACGCAGCATTGTTTTTTTCTCTTCTCTCGATCTGCAACCTTGGCAGCATTCATTTAAGGGAACACCCAATCTTTCTGCGTGTCTGCCAATCAGACAATGCCCAATCAGTACAGATAAGATAGAGGTCAAGTTTTCATGACTCGTGTTGAGAAGCTGCTTGGTGTGTTTGGAGCTCAGTGCGCGTCAAGGTTGCCTTGCAAGTTTCTTCCAGGTCATATTTGCTTAAATTCTAGTTTTATCGAGGCTAGAAGTTGGCTGACCTGGGGTGTGAGTACATACTCCTGGAGCTCAATGCAAGCTCTCGCTAGGGCATCTGTATTGCAATTCCCGGTATACTACTTTGTCCCAGTACCCGGTGTAGGATCACTTCAAAGTGATGTGACATCATGTTCAGTTGTGTACGACATTCCATTACAATCATAGATGAGCTTTTCACGTTGGATAATGATTGGGTAGCAGCTTGACTGCCAGAGAAACGTTTCTTATATAAATTTTCTGGGGGCTCAATCAACCTTTTCCCTTATATATTGCAATGAACTCTGCCTAGAAAGGCACTGCAGTGGTCTGAAAGCGGGAAGTATAGTTATAAACCTAGCTGTTCTAAGAAAACATCGCAGCTAACTGTTTCCCACACTTTAGAACCGTCAACACGAATGTCAACCGATTCTTTCATCTCACTTCTTTCGATTATCCAGTTACCCCTGTTTGGGATGACTGACTTGAAACCATGATGAAAGTAGAGAAACCGCGACGCAAGGTCTACTTTCCCTGGAATTGGTCCATCCCTCCGAAGTATGGTGGAGTGGTCAATTTTTTTCCTTTTGCGAGATATGTAGTGCTTTTAATCAAATCGCAGAGCACCTGGCATGCCTTGTAGTAAGGAGCTCAGTCAGCAGCCAATTAGCATCAACAGTACCAATGTTGGGGTAGTGCACAAGGTCCCGTATTTCGCAATAGGTCCAATCCTTCTGTCCATGTTTAGCAGGTTTGCATTGGATGCTTCCGCCAAAGCCGGCCATCAAACAACTGTGCCAAACATAAAATTGGTTCCATTAATACAATATAGAGCCATGAAATGCCTTCCACAAGTGTTTGGAGTACGGCAGTAGACCTACATATTTGACCTGATGAGAAGGTTTGAGGCTTATCTCATCGGCATTAAGTGGGGAAAATCATGGAACTTCGTATCACTTTCCGTTTTCTGCGGATTAATCTTCAGACCGCACTTTTTGCTTGACTTGGTAAGAATACTTAGGACAAAGTTTAGTCTTTCAAACTAACAAAGTTTAGTCTTTCAGTTTACAAATTCGCCCGATATACAGATTGCAACATCGTCGGCATGAGCTATGACATTGTAGCCTGACGCTTCTATTTTTGACAAAAGCTTGTCTACCACGAAGCTACTTAAAATAGGTGATAGCACCCCACCTTGTGGGGTTCCTCGGCAAGTCCGACTTCTAGTTCTTTTTGTGGAGTTGATGTCCGATTAACCTTGTTAGGCTGTCGTTGACACTACTTTCCGCGAGTGCTTTGCCAATAGCCTTATGGCTGACATTGTTGAAGGCCCCTTCGATGTATAGAAAAATCGCTTGGGATTGAAAGAGTTGAAATGAGCGATGGCCCATGCGTAGGAGCCTGTCATTTAAAGGCACAGTGGTTGGCAGGTAGTTCGGGAGTGTACATAGATCAGCTCTTTCAGTCGAATCTCCGCTACCCGAAAAGTGCATGCCCATGAGAACGATCAGCATCTCAGAGCGTGATTTCGTCCAGAATCTAGTTGCAACTTCAATAGGCCCTCAAAATGAAGGGGAGCTAGTCATGATTTTTTAAGGAATAATGACGTCCTTCGAGTTTTCTATTGCTGCACAGAAACTTCTTCAAGAGGTGCGTAGCTTTTATGATGGAGCATTTGAGCTCCTTCAGATTTGATTTAAGAAAAGACCAGTCATTGGATTTTTTGCCTGCAGCTTGTCATGTTTCCATGCACTTGGAGCTGAGCTACTAGGAGAGAATAAATGTTCCTCACATTAAGGGATGAATTGAAGTTATATTTAAACATATTTTCTAAAAGTTGAATATACTCTATAAAAGCGGTTGGAGGACGGATGAGAGACCAAAAGCTATATTAACTAAATTCTAAATATAAGCTTGATGATCAAAGATCAGAGTGTTCAAAATTTGTAAGACATTAATGTGAATCTCGGACTTTTTTAACAGATACCCACATAAATAAAAAAACCCTCTCGTGTATAAAGTCTTCCTCAACGACATCACAAGGCATATATAAAATTTCAACATTAAATCGATTAGTGACTCTTCTCGAAACACATGGGGAAAAATTATTTACTCTATCTTGTGGTAGCTTTTGAATAACCTGACAATTACCAGCTTCAGCTATTTCCAGAAAAATAACACCAAAGAGCTTGCGAAAAATCTGTGAAAATTACAAACAAGTGTGGCGAATACGAAAATCTCCTTGTTTCCTTATATTTAAAAATAATTCTCTGAAGCATCCTGGTGCAGTCGCCTGGTAAGAATAAATTTGAAGCCCTTAGACTGCAACCTTTTCCAGATCAGGACTACACTGCGAATAGAAATAAACCAACCTTTGAAACATTTGAAAGAAGACGGGACAACTTTACCACTAGAATGGATGATCTTAATTGATTCAATGAATCAATTCAGTTCTTTTAATTTGTTGGAGTGTGTTTCATCTAATCCACATCACAGTTACTTGGAATCAAAAAGTTTCTGTGAGTTGAAAATATAAAATAAAGTGTCGAAGTTAGAGATGAATTCAGCTTTATTTACAGATGTGACAGAAGGTAAGTTTGCATTACCAATAATAGGGCATATAATGTCGACGCCACTAAAAAGTTGGAACGGAATTTTGACTTTCATTTATTCTCCATTGGTAGGATTCAAATGACTGTTGTTCAAATTGGATGCTAATCTAACGTTATCTAGTATCATTTTCATGGAATGCTCGAAGATCAGCAATGTTGCCAACTTTTTTGTTAAATTTAATTTTATGTGCAAGGAGAGCATTGCGTACTGATGTGGAGATGTGGAGAATCAAAGATATAAAAAATGTTTCATCTTTATCGTCGTATGGAAAGAGGGACTATTTGGGGTGATTTTCAACATGTTGGAAAGAGTATAGAAATTTGACCATTGATCCGACATTTTTGCAACGGGCTTGAGATTTATTCCACGGAGAGAAACAATAATTTGAAATAAAAGGGTATTTAATATTCCTGCGGGGTAGCCGTTGTGACTGTGAAAGTAACCAAGAAGGTGTTTCTAATAATAAGCTAATCCACGTACCATGAACACTAAGTTGTATTGAGCTACATAAGAAATATTGTGGGTACCATTATCGTCAAGACCGACAATTTCACCAGAATTTGCATCAAAATCTACGTGTTGTTGAAGTGACATTTCACCCATATGAATATACAAATTTCGATCCATTTCGGAAAGAAAAGAAACTTTGAATTTAAGAGCCTCCAAATATATTTCGTACAGACCAGGGAT
The DNA here is from genome assembly GCA_963942545.1 of Oxycera nigricornis. NCBI lineage: Eukaryota > Metazoa > Arthropoda > Insecta > Diptera > Stratiomyidae > Oxycera > Oxycera nigricornis. Next base: position 40,938,532 of record OZ012661.1, on the reverse strand, counting down.
AGTGGGCCAGTTTTCAATATACGTGCCCGATGTTTGGCGAGATGGCAACAGCAATCGCTTCTGAAGTGAATAATAGACTGTAGGGGAAGTGAAATAAGTTCTAGGACAGAGCCCTTCCATGTCATTAGAAAATCGGTAACTTTTTGTTTGTTTAAAACAAACAAATTCCTAACATTCGCTTTAACCAAAGTAAACAAATCATGAGGTAGGAGGGATTTGGCTTTACTTATAAATTTATGGATCAACTGCTTTTTAGTTCGAAGATCTTTTATTATCTTATTTTGGTGCCAAATATTTTGGAAAATCATTGAAATAATCTTTTGAGAACGACTTTTCCTTGCTGTGTTTGCTGAAACTGATTTTAAAGTTTGTATTTGTGCATCCAGCAAGCAAAGGGGACGGTTTCCATTTTATGTACGCTCTAGTAAACCCTACGAAAATATTAACAAAACGGTATGTAGTATGGTCATAAACCATCGGTAAATTAACATACAAAACTTGGTAGCATGTACACAAACCATGCATTGAGCTAAAGCTTGTAACACGTACACGGACCGATCTATTCATTTACACTGTCATATTTATCTCTAATGTTTATCAATGAAATGAATATGATCCTACAATGGATATGAATCATGAATACTAGTAACGATAAATTCTAGAGTAATGTCCTCGACAAGTAATATGAGTTCTAATTAGGGCAATTGTATTCATGAGAACCCATATGATAAGTGTTGGATTGTTTATATTAAAATGTAAAGTAAGGGAATTTCGATTAAGTATTGGAAATTTGTGTTATAGATTTTAGAGTAGGGAGTAAGTTTAAATTGTATAAAAGGAAAAGAATTCGGAAAATAAAAACAGTCTTTTTAGACCTCGCAAGAAGTGTGTTGTTTAATTTAATACCTGCCTTGTTATCGGCAGCCTCACCCCTTGCGATACTTTGCCTATCATCGGCAAAATAAAACCCTTGCCTCACAATGGCAAAGTGTTGCTTCTACATTAGCAACCTTTAACTCGGTACATATCGGCTGCACGAGCATTGCTCAGCGCCAAACATGATGCAATCCAAAGATTGCTCGTAGGTTCCAATTGTTCCTCCTCCTTCCCAAAACTAAAGTCTGTATTTCTACAGGAAGAAACTCATCATTTCTAAAGATGAGTATAGAAAGCGGAACCCTCACCTGCACGAAGCAGGTATAGCACCAAACTCACCACATGGCGATCCTGCTAATCACGGACCAAATATAACGACAACGACAGAGATCGAAGACGGAGAAATTGCTACAGAGGATGAATTTCTACGAGTTTTCGAAAATGCGTAATCCTCACAGAAGAATTCGCGACAAAGAAAAGACGAAACGAATATGTAGCACCAGCGGCATCTAATCAACAGACACCAATATATACGCCATCGCCAAATCCTGGCCCACGTCCGAGAAGACTTCAAGAATTTTGCCGGAAATCAGCATCAGAAGGAGCCACTCATCCCAAAATTACTACGCAGAAAACGAGGAGGACAAGCATTCAAATTGCGACGCGACAAGGCAATTCTTCATCACATGATCCACATCTCATCAGGAGAGCTACGCAAAACATTTAAAACTAGACTAGATAGCCTTAGAAAAAAATAAAAATTGTTGAAATTAGTTTCTATCATTAAAAGGAATATAAATATTGTATCTTTAAAAAATTCATTTAATAAATTAAGCAATAATGGGCAATAACTGCAGTAACAATGCGAATATTTTCGAGGATTATAAACAAACAATCAGTACTTCTGCTATTTTTTTCATCATATTTATTGTTATATACATCTATAACAACAAACAAAACAAGTATGCGAGAAAAATTGTTGACAGAAATATTGTGTTAGGACGGAACAATGTTTAAAAAAACCAAATATGTATATGTAATATAAAACGAAGGTATAACTCTCTTTCCAAATGTCGACAGATAAAATAAAAGAAATTATAACTGAAATACAAACTAATTTAACAAATTTGAAAAAAACGAAAACGTATACGGTAAAAACTCTAAAAGACAAATTAGAAAATACAATTAATATAGAAAACGAATGTAAAGGACTTTTCAACAACCTTAAAGAAGGTGAAGAACTAGAATTAAAAACAATCTTTTCATCTACCTGTAACAACTTAATTACAGAACTAATACATCGGCTAAAAGCTGCAAATATCTTAGTAAAAATAGAAGACAACGTAATCTACACAGAAATGGCGGAATTCAATATTGAGACAGCAATGAAAATTATACCCACTTTCGACGGGAAATTTTCAGAGTTAGACACATTCTTGACAATAATAAAATTATTAGAGAATAAATTAACATCCGAAGGTAAAAGAGAATTGCTGAATCTAGTTATACATATTAAACTGAATCCCAATGTAAGAACGCGCCTGAACACAACGTCTATTGGTAGTATAAACTCTTTAGAAACTGAGCTACGACTCAAATATAAAAATAATAAAACAATACCTCAGATCCATACACAACTTGCTAATATCACCCAAAATCTTATGCCCATTGCGACGTACAAAGACAAAATTTGAAACTTGGTAAATGAATTAAACCAATTACAAATCAGCGAGTTAGGTACTAGCACTAACGACATTGCTAAGCAAGCAATCAAAACCATCAACGATACCTATGCACTTACTGTCTTTAAAAAGGGTTTAAATGGCCAAATTAGAAACACCGTGTTCGCAGCACGACCACAAAATTTCAGCGAAGCTATTACATTAGCAACTGAAATCGAAAATAATGATTTACAGCAAAGTAATATTCTGCATATAAATAGAGATAACAAACATAACAATTTTCATGGTAGGAGACAATATAGTCAGAATAAGTCTAACAGTAACTACAATGATAAACGTTATCAACCGCGTAAAAACTTTAACTATAGTCAACCTAGACATAATATACAGAATAACATTAGATATCGTAACAGCAACTACAATAGAGATCAAATTAACTTCAATAATCGTAGAGGTAATAACAATTTTAACATACAAAACTTTAGAAGAATAAGAATAGTAGAAAACCAGGGAAACGCGATAGATTCCCGAGAGGAACTCGGCAACCTCCCGGAAGAAACAAAGTAAATAATGCCAACAATAATACCAATTACAAAATAAATAGTAAAATATATAGGATAACGGGTGTAAGCACGAATTACATTAGGATTTTTAATGAAAACGTAAAGAGATGGCTACAGCTACTGGTAGATACGGGTGCTGACATCTCTATATATAAAATCAATAATCAAACAACACAATTCAATATTGAAACTCACAATAAATGCAACCTCACTGGTATCACGAATGAAACCACAATGTCTTTAGGAACTATAAAATTGTATTTTAACATTGAGGATACAATCATATCCAATACATTTCATACAGTAGACGAGAATTTTCCAATCGAAACTGATGGCATTATAGGACGTGATATGCTAATAAAATATCCTTCAATACTCAAGACAGAGATATAGTGTTACCCATGTATACCAGAAGAGTTAACATGGCAAATATCAAGATTCCGGCAAGAAAAGAAATGGTAATACCTATAGACGTAGACAGAAATGAAGACAGTGTAATTTTAAACAAAGAGATTGAAAAAGGGTTATATTTGAGTAACTGTATAATTCCAGCAAAAGGTATATGTCATGTGAAATTACTTAATACCAATGATCATGACATAACTCTGAGAAACTTTCAAACAGAGGTAGAACCATTACAAAATTATAATATTTTAAAATCCAATCAGAAATTTGACAGAAAACGCTTAGGGAAAGTAGTTCAAGTTATGAATACAGACAGTCTCGACAGTCAGGCAAACAAAAGCCTATTAGAAATTATTGAGGAGTACCAAGACGTACTCCATTTTGAAGGTGAACACCTCACAAAGAATAACTTTAATATTCCTGCGGGGTAGCCGTTGTGACTGTGAAAGTAACCAAGAAGGTGTTTCTAATAATAAGCTAATCCACGTACCATGAACACTAAGTTGTATTGAGCTACATAAGAAATATTGTGGGTACCATTATCGTCAAGACCGACAATTTCACCAGAATTTGCATCAAAATCTACGTGTTGTTGAAGTGACATTTCACCCATATGAATATACAAATTTCGATCCATTTCGGAAAGAAAAGAAACTTTGAATTTAAGAGCCTCCAAATATATTTCGTACAGACCAGGGATAGTGGGCCAGTTTTCAATATACGTGCCCGATGTTTGGCGAGATGGCAACAGCAATCGCTTCTGAAGTGAATAATAGACTGTAGGGGAAGTGAAATAAGTTCTAGGACAGAGCCCTTCCATGTCATTAGAAAATCGGTAACTTTTTGTTTGTTTAAAACAAACAAATTCCTAACATTCGCTTTAACCAAAGTAAACAAATCATGAGGTAGGAGGGATTTGGCTTTACTTATAAATTTATGGATCAACTGCTTTTTAGTTCGAAGATCTTTTATTATCTTATTTTGGTGCCAAATATTTTGGAAAATCATTGAAATAATCTTTTGAGAACGACTTTTCCTTGCTGTGTTTGCTGAAACTGATTTTAAAGTTTGTATTTGTGCATCCAGCAAGCAAAGGGGACGGTTTCCATTTTATGTACGCTCTAGTAAACCCTACAAAAATATTAACAAAACGGTATGCAGTATGGTCATAAACCATCGGTAAATTAACATACAAAACTTGGTAGCATGTACACAAACCATGCATTGAGCTAAAGCTTGTAACACGTACACGGACCGATCTATTCATTTACACTGTCATATTTATCTCTAATGTTTATCAATGAAATGAATATGATCCTACAATGGATATGAATCATGAATACTAGTAACGATAAATTCTAGAGTAATGTCCTCGACAAGTAATATGAGTTCTAATTAGGGCAATTGTATTCATGAGAACCCATATGATAAGTGTTGGATTGTTTATATTAAAATGTAAAGTAAGGGAATTTCGATTAAGTATTGGAAATTTGTGTTATAGATTTTAGAGTAGGGAGTAAGTTTAAATTGTATAAAAGGAAAAGAATTCGGAAAATAAAAACAGTCTTTTTAGACCTCGCAAGAAGTGTGTTGTTTAATTTAATACCTGCCTTGTTATCGGCAGCCTCACCCCTTGCGATACTTTGCCTATCATCGGCAAAATAAAACCCTTGCCTCACAATGGCAAAGTGTTGCTTCTACATTAGCAACCTTTAACTCGGTACATATCGGCTGCACGAGCATTGCTCAGCGCCAAACATGATGCAATCCAAAGATTGCTCGTAGGTTCCAATTGTTCCTCCTCCTTCCCAAAACTAAAGTCTGTATTTCTACAGGAAGAAACTCATCATTTCTATAGATGAGTATAGAAAGCGGAACCCTCACCTGCACGAAGCAGGTATAGCACCAAACTCACCACATGGCGATCCTGCTAATCACGGACCAAATATAACGACAACGACAGAGATCGAAGACGGAGAAATTGCTACAGAGGATGAATTTCTACGAGTTTTCGAAAATGCGTAATCCTCACAGAAGAATTCGCGACAAAGAAAAGACGAAACGAATATGTAGCACCAGCGGCATCTAATCAACAGACACCAATATATACGCCATCGCCAAATCCTGGCCCACGTCCGAGAAGACTTCAAGAATTTTGCCGGAAATCAGCATCAGAAGGAGCCACTCATCCCAAAATTACTACGCAGAAAACGAGGAGGACAAGCATTCAAATTGCGACGCGACAAGGCAATTCTTCATCACATGATCCACATCTCATCAGGAGAGCTACGCAAAACATTTAAAACTAGACTAGATAGCCTTAGAAAAAAATAAAAATTGTTGAAATTAGTTTCTATCATTAAAAGGAATATAAATATTGTATCTTTAAAAAATTCATTTAATAAATTAAGCAATAATGGGCAATAACTGCAGTAACAATGCGAATATTTTCGAGGATTATAAACAAACAATCAGTACTTCTGCTATTTTTTTCATCATATTTATTGTTATATACATCTATAACAACAAACAAAACAAGTATGCGAGAAAAATTGTTGACAGAAATATTGTGTTAGGACGGAACAATGTTTAAAAAAACCAAATATGTATATGTAATATAAAACGAAGGTATAACTCTCTTTCCAAATGTCGACAGATAAAATAAAATAAATTATAACTGAAATACAAACTAATTCAACAAATTTGAAAAAAACGAAAACGTATACGGTAAAAACTCTAAAAGACAAATTAGAAAATACAATTAATATAGAAAACGAATGTAAAGGACTTTTCAACAACCTTAAAGAAGGTGAAGAACTAGAATTAAAAACAATCTTTTCATCTACCTGTAACAACTTAATTACAGAACTAATACATCGGCTAAAAGCTGCAAATATCTTAGTAAAAATAGAAGACAACGTATTCTACACAGAAATGGCGGAATTCAATATTGAGACAGCAATGAAAATTATACCCACTTTCGACGGGAAATTTTCAGAGTTAGACACATTCTTGACAATAATAAAATTATTAGAGAATAAATTAACATCCGAAGGTAAAAGAGAATTGCTGAATCTAGTTATACATATTAAACTGAATCCCAATGTAAGAACGCGCCTGAACACAACGTCTATTGGTAGTATAAACTCTTTAGAAACTGAGCTACGACTCAAATATAAAAATAATAAAACAATACCTCAGATCCATACACAACTTGCTAATATCACCCAAAATCTTATGCCCATTGCGACGTACAAAGACAAAATTTGAAACTTGGTAAATGACTTAAACCAATTACAAATCAGCGAGTTAGGTACTAGCACTAACGACATTGCTAAGCAAGCAATCAAAACCATCAACGATACCTATGCACTTACTGTCTTTAAAAAGGGTTTAAATGGCCAAATTAGAAACACCGTGTTCGCAGCACGACCACAAAATTTCAGCGAAGCTATTACATTAGCAACTGAAATCGAAAATAATGAATTACAGCAAAGTAATATTCTGCATATAAATAGAGATAACAAACATAACAATTTTCATGGTAGGAGACAATATAGTCAGAATAAGTCTAACAGTAACTACAATGATAAACGTTATCAACCGCGTAAAAACTTTAACTATAGTCAACCTAGACATAATATACAGAATAACATTAGATATCGTAACAGCAACTACAATAGAGATCAAATTAACTTCAATAATCGTAGAGGTAATAACAATTTTAACATACAAAACTTTAGAAGAATAAGAATAGTAGAAAACCAGGGAAACGCGATAGATTCCCGAGAGGAACTCGGCAACCTCCCGGAAGAAACAAAGTAAATAATGCCAACAATAATACCAATTACAAAATAAATAGTAAAATATATAGGATAACGGGTGTAAGCACGAATTACATTAGGATTTTTAATGAAAACGAAAAGAGATGGCTACAGCTACTGGTAGATACGGGTGCTGACATCTCTATATATAAAATCAATAATCAAACAACACAATTCAATATTGAAACTCACAATAAATGCAAACTCACTGGTATCACGAATGAAACCACAATGTCTTTAGGAACTATAAAATTGTATTTTAACATTGAGGATACAATCATATCCAATACATTTCATACAGTAGACGAGAATTTTCCAATCGAAACTGATGGCATTATAGGACGTGATATGCTAATAAAATATCCTTCAATACTCAAGACAGAGATATAGTGTTACCCATGTATACCAGAAGAGTTAACATGGCAAATATCAAGATTCCGGCAAGAAAAGAAATGGTAATACCTATAGACGTAGACAGAAATGAAGACAGTGTAATTTTAAACAAAGAGATTGAAAAAGGGTTATATTTGAGTAACTGTATAATTCCAGCAAAAGGTATATGTCATGTGAAATTACTTAATACCAATGATCATGACATAACTCTGAGAAACTTTCAAACAGAGGTAGAACCATTACAAAATTATAATATTTTAAAATCCAATCAGAAATTTGACAGAAAACGCTTAGGGAAAGTAGTTCAAGTTATGAATACAGACAGTCTCGACAGTCAGGCAAACAAAAGCCTATTAGAAATTATTGAGGAGTACCAAGACGTACTCCATTTTGAAGGTGAACACCTCACAAAGAATAACTTCTATAAACAAAAACTCAAAACTTACGACGAAAGCCCAGTCTATATTAAAAACTATAGATTACCACACACTCAAAATGATGAAATAATTAGGCAAGTACGGGAACTAGAAGATAATGACATTATCGAACAATCCACAAGTCCATACAACTCACCCTTGTTAGTAGTGCCTAAGAAGAGCTCAGATGGTAAAAAGAAGTGGAGATTAGTCGTTGATTTCAGAAAGCTAAACGACAAACTGGTGAGCGATAAATTTATATTGACAAGATTGGAAGATGTCCTAGACAAGCTAAGTAGGGCAAAGTATTTTTAAACCTTGGACATGACTAGTTCGTTTCACCAGATCGAACTAGAAAAGGAATCAAGACCTTTAACTGTTTTCTCAACTAACGATGGACATTATCATTTCAAAAGATTACCTCTTGGATTGAAAATATCATCGAATAGCTTTCAAAGGATGCTTACCATTGCACTAACTGGTTTAAGCGATTCAGCATTCCTATATGTGGATGATATCATGGTTTTCGGATGCAGCATTAAACATCATAATGAGAATTTAAAAAAAAGTTTTGCAGAGACTTCGTAAATACAATTTGAAACTAAATCCGAACAAATGTAAATTTTTAAAATCCGAAGTAGTCTATTTAGGACATTTAATTACAGCAGATGGTATAAGAACCGACCCTGCTAAACATGAAGTTATCAAAAACTATCCCATCCCGAAGACCGCGGATGAAGTACGAAGATTCGTAGCTTTCTGCAACTACTATCGTCGATTCATACCAAACTTTGCGGAAACAGCAAAAAGTTTGAACTCCCTTTTAAAAAAGAAAACATCATTTATCTGGGAAGAAGAGCAGCAAAAAGCATACGATCTCTTAAAACGTAAATTGATTTCACCTCCAATTTTACAATATCCTGATTTTGATAAACCTTTCATTTTAACCACAGACGCATCAAATTTCGCATTAGGAGCTATATTATCTCAAGGAGAAATTGGTGGAGATTTACCAATCTCGTACGCGAGTAAATCCTTAAATAAACACGAATTAAATAAACCTATTATAGAAAAGGAACTGTTAGCGATACACTGGTGAATTAACTTTTTCAGACCATATTTATATGGACGAAAGTTTACAGTTGTGTCTGATCACAGACCTTTAGTATCTTTGTTCACTCACAAAAACCCATCTTCGAAACTAACCAGGAACGTCTAGACCTGTCTGATTACGACTTTGAAATTATATATAAAAAGGGGAATATAAACACGAATGCGGATGCACTATCAAGAATACAAATTAACTCTGATATACTTAAATCAATGATACCTCCGACAAATGATAATAATGTTAGCAAAAAGCTACTGGCGATTACGAGAAGTAAAACAAAAAAGGGGACTAATAATTCAGAAATCTGCAACAAAAGTGATAACAAAAACGAAGAGATTGATCACCTCCATGCGTTTGAATGCACTTCACTGTCAGATATTAAAGGAGCTCTAAAATTGAAATTTAAAAATTTGCGCAGCAGTGGAATTAAAAATGATGATATATACATAGCTATGGAGAAAGATAATATTATAGTGCGCTACAGTGATAAAGATGACAAGAAATCCGTTTCAGTCAACGATAAGCTGATAGTTCGTGAAAACAGTAATGATAATTCATACACGAAATTAGTTTCTGTTATGAAGAAATTGCTAACCTATTCACAGAACAATAGCATAAAGGCACTAGCACTCGCGAGTAATGATGATATATTTAGGTACGTACCGAAAGACGAATTCAAGAAGCTATTTAATGCGTTGCAACGGGAAGAGAAAGATAAATTGAAAATACTAATATATAAAGCACCCTTACGAATTCTAAACGTCGATAAACAAAAAGAATTAATTTATGAATATCACAATTCGCCACACGGAGGACATACAGGAGTACATAAAACTTTATTAAAACTAAAACAGAGATATTGTTGGAAGGATATGAACAAAATGGTAAAGAAGCACGTAAGCCAATGCGAAATATGTAAAAGGAATAAAATAACCAAACACACAAAGGAAAATATGATTAAAACCGAGACACTACCGCTACCAGTTTTGAAATTGTGAGCGCAGACATTGTTGGACCACTAAGATTTGCAAATAATTACCGATACATTCTCACTATTCAGTGTGAGTTGACAAAATATGTGACTGCTATACTCATAGAAAGTAAGGATGCTACTACTGTAGCGAAAGCCTTTGTAAATAACTTCATTCTTTTATATGGTCATTTTAAAATTCTCAAGACGGATTTAGGAACCGAATTCACTAACAGTTTAATGAAGGAAATATGTGATTTGCTACAAATTAAGCAGATATTTTCAACCCCATACCATCATGAGACTTTAGGAGTAGTAGAACGAAATCACCGCGTCCTAAACGAATATCTACTGTGTTTTGTTGATAACAATAATTGAGATGAATGGTTACCTTTTTATACATTCTCCTATAATACAACACCACATGTAGACACAAATTACACTCCTTATGAACTAGTTTTCGGCAAACTCTCATATTTACCTAACGATATTTTGAAAGATTCTGAAAAAATTTACAACTTAGAAAATTACGCAAACGAATTGAAACTTAGACTCAAAATGTCTTTAACAAAAGCTAAAGAATTAATTGAGAAAACAAAAACGGCTAGGATTAACAAACAATCTTACAACAATCCGCTCAATGCTAGAATAGGTGACCTTGTACTAGTCAAATCAGAAAATAGAAGAAAAAATGAAAACCCATACAAAGGCCCATATAGAGTATTAGAGTCCAAAGGTGTAAATACGTTAATCGAAATTGAAAATAAAAATAAATGGATACACAATAATAGGGAAGATTTATGAAAAGAAACAATTAAAGTAGTAAAAGTTATAAAAATAATATAAATTGAAGAGCTATAAAAAAAATTTAAATCAGTAGTAATTGTTATATAATCTTGTAATAATATAGAACATAGTATTAGTTAATAATTAAAGTAATCATAAAATCGCTATAATCAAAAATAATAAAATAAGAGTAATGTAAAGTAATTGTAATACACAAATCCAAACACTTACCAACTAGATTCAAATTTCATTCCAAATTTAGATTCGAATTTGTTCCCGAACTCTCATCGCCTAAAACGATGGGGGTGTAGTATGGTCATAAACCATCGGTAAATGAACAAACAAAATTTGGTAGCATGTACACAAACCATGCATTGAGCTAAAGCTGGTAACACGTACACGGACCGATCTATTCATTTACACTGTCATATTTAGCTCTAATGGTTATCAATGAAATGAATATGATCCTACAATGGATATGAATCATGAATACTAGTAACGATAAATTCTAGAGTAATGCTCTCGACAAGTAATATGAGTTCTAATTAGGGCAATTGTATTCATGAGAACCCATATGATAAGTGTTGGATTGTTTATATTAAAATGTAAAGTAAGGGAATTTCGATTAAGTATTGGAAATTTGTGTTATAGATTTTAGAGTAGGGAGTAAGTTTAAATTGTATAAAAGGAAAAGAATTCGGAAAATAAAAACAGTCTTTTTAGACCTCGCAAGAAGTGTGTTGTTTAATTTAATACCTGCCTTGTTATCGGCAGCCTCACCCCTTGCGATACTTTGCCTATCATCGGCAAAATAAAACCCTTGCCTCACAATGGCAAAGTGTTGCTTCTACATTAGCAACCTTTAACTCGGTACATATCGGCTGCCCGAGCATTGCTCAGCGCCAAACATGATGCAATCCAAAGATTGCTCGTAGGTTCCAATTGTTCCTCCTCCTTCCCAAAACTAAAGTCTGTATTTCTACAGCAAGAAACTCATCATCTCTATAGATGAGTATAGAAAGCGGAACCCTCTCCTGCACGAAGCAGGTATAGCACCAAACTCACCACAGTGAGAATAAAAAAAACCAAACAAACAAAGTAAATCAGATAAAAAATTATTGAACAAAAAAAAAAATTGAAAATAAAAATAAATGAACAAAAATATCGATTTATTTTAAATTTAGTTAAAATTTGATTCCATACCTCCACTGGCTACATGGCGCAGTCACCTTTGTTGCATTATTTCTACAATTTTCTAATCAAGAAACTCCAAATTGCTATTAATAGAGACAATTACATCGCATGCATTGATAAAGTACAAGAAATTCTCCACATCTTGCAGAGAATGCTGCAAATTTTTTTTGGCATCGCTTTTCCAGTTTTGAGCCTTCCTGATTTTGTTTTCATTTCTGGCTCAAAATGTGCGGTGCAGATCAACAGCGTATTTCGCTTTAGAGCATAGTGATCTGTTCTTCCAATGATCTTCAGCTATTATTCTATCCTTTTAAAACAATCGTAGATGGAATACATTAATCAACCCGACCATACCAACAAACGTTGCTTTTCGTGCGAAAACGTGAGATGTGCAAAACATTTTTTTTGAAACACATTTAACAGAGTTTAACTCCAAATCCAAAATGTGTAAAAAAAACAAAGTAAATAAAAATCATAAAAAGTAATTAAATGATTAAGTAAAAAAGTGAAATAAATTCATTAACTAAATATTACATTTGCTAGGTTACGCTTAAATGTAGCAAATGAAGGTGGAAAAGGTCAAAGCTGTAGACTATCATAAGTTCGTGGTAAACAGAGTAATGTAGAATTGAAGTGAACTTCAGTTCTAGCAAATGGTACGGCAAAAATATTCGGAACACGAGATGGTCTGGAGCGTTGCCTTAACGAAATAAGGTTGGATATATCTATTTCAATGTAGCCGTGAAACAACTTATAGAGAAAGCATAGGTCAAGATATATCCTTCTAGAAGCCAATGAAGAAATATGAAGAAACAGAAGACGTTCATTGTAAGGCAAATAAGGGATTTTAAATTAACAAAAGAGAAAGCGTGTAAACTTACGCTGAACAGATTCAAGTAGGGCAATTATATAGACAAAATGAGGTGACCAAATTTGTGAAGAATATTCAAGCAGTGAACGTACGATGCTCACAAATAATTGCACCGCAGAATGAGGATTAGAGAATATACGGCAATGCTTCAGTACAAAACCTGAAAGCTTTGAGGCCCTGGTAACAACACTGAAAATGTGAGCATCAAACTTCAGTCTAGGATCGAAGATCACCCCAGATCCTTCACTTGATCAACCACATTCAATATAATGGAGTCAATGGAGTTATCGAAGGAATTGGACGTAGACTTAAGAGAAAAGGACATTGCATGACACTTAGGAATATTGAGGAAGAGAGAGTTTGCTTCACACCAAGAACAGAGAGTTAATCAATCCTTTTGAAGAACTTTGCAGTCGTCAAGAGATCTTATAACTCTAAATAACTTGAGATCATCAGCATAAAAAAGGCAGGAAGAGTCAAACAGAGAAGGAAGATCATTAATGAAGAGAATGAATAGTAAAGGTCCAAGAATGGAACCTTGAGGGACACCAGTTCGGGGATAGAATGGAGTGGGATAGCTTCCACAAACGGAAACACGACAGGCTCTATAGGACAAGTAGGAAGATATCCACAATAGAAGGGATCCAGAAACCCCAAACAACGCAAGCTTACGACATAGTATCGAATGGTCAACAGTGTCGAAAGCTTTGGAAAAATCCGTGTATATGGCATCAACCTGAAGATGATTATCAAGAGCGACAGCAATAGAATTAGACATAGCCAGTAGAAAATAATCACCACTGGAGAAGGGAGCAACTTACTCCCGAAATATATATATGGAAAAAAAAAAAAATTGCGTTTTAATGGAAAGCAATAGTAAAAATATCAAGCAATCGTTCGAAGCGCTAAACATGGGAGAAAATTCAGAATATAATAAGTAGATTAAAAAGATTACTTTTAACTGTTCCTTTAAAACGTTATTTTTATTTTGAGTTATTTTACATATACGTATTTCGGGAGTAATTGTTCACCCTTCTTCAGTGTATAAAACTTGAAGAAGGGTGAACAATTACTCCCGAAATACGTATATGTAAAATAACTCAAAATAAAAATAACGTTTTAAAGGAACAGTTAAAAGTAATCTTTTTAATCAATTATGCGAACGTTAAACAACCGGGATCTGGAAAATATAACCAGTAGGTTGGAGGTCGTAGAGCGGTTCGGAAGGAAGCCATGTTGCTGCGGAACTATAAAATGACCCAAGGCAGTGTAGAGACATGAAAGAACAATACGCTCAAGGATTTTAGGTAAAGCAGAGAAACGGGATATGGGACGATAGTTTGTAACGGACGAAGGATCACCAGATTTGAGAACAGGTAAAATATAAGCCATCCTCCAACATTGAGGAAAAGTACCAGTAGATAAGCTCAGATTAAATATGAAGGAAAGAGGAAAACACAGTGAAGATGATAATGATTTAATGAAAAAATTTGGGATGCCGTCAGGACCAGCACCAACATTGGAGTCTAAGGAGTCAATAACAGAGCTTATTAAGAGATGATCAACCGTAATTGAAGAGATCACTTCATTGTGAAAGGCTGTATTGGGAATGAAGGGGGCAGGGACAATAGAAGAAAAAGTTGACAAGAAGTAAGAAGCAAACAGATCATTGATGCTAACAGCAGAGGAGGCAACGGAATCATTCCAGTGGATTGTATTAGGAATATACGAGGAAGACCTTAGACCTTAGAGATCTTATATGGGACCAGAAAGGCTTGGTCTGATTGGAGAGGAACGAGTCTTCAATGGAAGAATGGTAAGTACGAATAGCCCGACGAATTTCCATCTTAACGCAGGACCGAAGCCTTCGAAACTCGAGTTGCGTTTCAAGTGAATCAGACCTTTTCATCTTTTGGTGAGCCCTGTCTTTAAGCTTAATGGCATTGAGAGCCGTTATAGTGAGCCATTGAAGATCCGTTCTTCTAGAAGAACGCCGACGGGGGGTGAAGTGGGCAATCAGATTGGAAAGCAGTTGGTAAAATTTATTTACGGATTCCTCACAATTGAGATTTGAGAAAAATGCGAACCAATCAACTGATGATAACTTACGAGATAAGGAGAGATAGTCAGCTTTGAAGAAATTGTAAGCAGCCGGGAAAAAAAAGTCAGGTTGCCTGGTCATTGGCAAAGTTACCAAGATATTAAGAAGAGGATGATGCGGGTCAATAGGAACATACGACAAATTTGAGTTAGACACAGAAACAAGAGACGATGGAAAATTAGTCATGACTAGATCGAGCAACCGGCCATTTATGTTAGGGAATGAATTATGATGGAACAGGGAAAAATGTGAAAGAAAAGAGGAATGGAGGATGGAAAGACTGTTAGACGATTTGGTGATTGAAGAAGGATACGAAAACCATTCAACCGAGGGACAGTTGAAATCACCACATAACAATAGATGTGAATTTTTTTTAAGGGAGTTAAGGTTAGTTGACATTTCATCAAAGGTTTCAAAGACCGACAAAGGAGAGTTACACGGAATATAGACCAAACAAACCAGTAAATAGGAGCTGCTAGAAGTTGATACTCTCACTAAGACAGATTCAACCGGATGAGATGGCTGAAATTGATGGCAAAGGGAGAACGGAATGGATTTCGTAACGGCAACCAGCACACCACCACCATCGGATTTCCCAAAAAGAGAGAAATCACGATCACGCCGGTAAAATGCGTAATCCGAAGACAGCTCAGTATCGTAAATAGAATCATTCAACCACGTTTCTGTTAAGCAAATTAAGTCATGGGAAGAAAGAAGGGTTGAAATTTTAAGGTTAGACAGCTTGGACCTTAAGCGACGAACATTTTGGTAATAAGCAGTAAGACGATTATTAGAATTAGAATTATTACTAAGAGGTCCCACGCTGGATTCACCTGACGAAAAAGAGTTTGATTCACTTATTAAAGCTGAGATCGTATCGGATGAGGGCGTTGAAAATCCTGAGATTTGTGCGATCGAGGCTGGCGAGAATCAACGGAACGACAACTGGTGAACGCTTTGACCAATGTTCCACTAGGCCAAAAATCTGATTTCAGTAGAAGGTTGAGCTCCGGAGGCACAGTCAGTTTAAACGAGGCAATGAACTTGTTAGGAATATTGTCCCTCGTCAGCTTTTTACAGCTTATGAAGGAGAGGGGAAATCCAAGCTTAGCGTTAATGTAACCAAGCACATCCTCCGCGGCTGTGACATATGCCAGCCGGGAGATAAAAATTTGATGCGGAGGAGCAACCGCTTGAAGCACAAAAGGAGACCTCGAAAATTATGTAGAAGGAAGCGCAGGAAGTCTGGTGGTAACCGGAACATTGGTAGCCACAGTTTCAATCGAAGACTTTGAAACAGCAACGTGTAATGCTGAGGTAACTGGAGGTCCTTGAGGTAACGATGCAGCAACAGATAAAAATGCAGAAGCATTTGCTGATGATGCTGAAGTGGAAGTAGAGGTAGCTGTCGACGATGATGTAGTTGAAGGAGTAGTCATCGGCGATGTATGAAGAAATGAAGATGATGATGACAAGGTACGACTCCTTTCTTCAATTGGAGACTTGTAAAGACCAGGAGGTGCCGATTTAGGTATAGCACCCTGAGAGGAGAAGGGATCCACATTATCAGGAGCAGTATTTAACGGAGGAGACGTTGAGGCACCAGAAATCACATCTACTTTTAAGTTGAGAGCGGCGAGCGAGGCTGTTTGCATATTTTCTAAGTACATTCAACCCACGCATTCGCAGGTATGCGACGGTCATGCATCTGAGGGAATGCCCAGGTTGAATACCCGCGCGAGCAATGTAATGTGCAAGCATGCACATTACCCAATTTCCGTTCGTACTTTCGCTGACCCGCTTTTGTTTGTTTATCTGTACTTTAGACTAACGAATATTGACCTGCCAGCGGCATTGTGCTTACAGGTCAATTATTGATCTATAAATTAAAGAAATTGACCCCGCTCCCTGGAGTCAATCAAACCAAGCACAGCGTAAATTGTGTGTTTTCATTTGTCTTCCCGATATATTCCTCTTTTCGTTTTACAGCGTAGGTATATCGCTCTACAATTTAAAGATTGTAGAGTTAGTTGAGCCTTAAACATCTCGATATAATTTAAGGATTATAGCGAGGTGTAAGGTACCTGCAATCACTATAATTTGAGGATTATAGTGCATCCGCCACATCACCAGTGGCAGATATTCCAACATTGGTCCGTCGAGCCGGATCTTATCCCGTCGTAATATTAGCGACGAGAATTTAACGTCGCAAACCTAGTGTTTTGAGTTCAGTGTCGTGTGTGTTTATCGAATAGTGGGCAAATTCTCGCTTCACGATGGCTACAAGTGGAAGTATCGAAAATGCCAATGCTATCGACACTCAGCGACATAACCTGGAAGAACTGCAAAGGTTTATTAAAAACCACAAGAAGGACTCCAAAGCTCGATACAGCAAGGAGTATTTCGAGTTAAAGGCTGATGCTTTGGCTAGCAAATGGCAAGCATGTGAAGAGTGTCACTGCAGGGTCAAGTTGAGCATGGCTGGCGATGCTAAAAAACTCATCGATTACATGACTGAATTCGAGGCAGCTGAGGCGTTGCACGATGAATATGCGGTCATCTTCAGATTGCGACTGAAGAAGTATGACGGCTCATCTAGAGATACAGGATCACAAGGACCTGCCGCAACCTAGCTCAGCAATGAAACGGATCTGCCGTTAGAGCGCATCAAGATCCCTCATTTTCATGGGAATTACGCAAATTGGGCGTCATTTCAAGACCTTTTCTCTACTTTAGTGCATAAAAGTGAGAGACTTAGTGCTGTGCAAAAGATGCATTATCTGCGGGCATCAGTGTCGGGCGAAGCTGAACAGCTCATCAAGCATTTGAGTATGACAGGGAGCAACTTCAAGGCGGCTTGGGCGTTGTTGTGCAAAAGGTATGACAACAAGCGCGTAACTGCAAACGCACTGATGAAACTGCTTTGGGACATTAAGCCTACAAGTTCTAATAACGCCAGTGGCGTTAAAAATATGCTCAACTTAACGAATGAAGTTTTGAATGGTTTGCGAACCGTAGCAGGAAATTTAGGCGATGTAATGCTTACTTATCATCTGCAGCAACGCTTAGATGGAGAAACTTCTATCGAATGACAGAAGCACATTGGGGCTTCGTACGAGATTCCGACAATATCACAGTTTGTGGAGTTTCTCACACAACGTCTAGTTATCCTAGAAGCCACAACAAGCACGGAGAAACGCCCAAAATATGGCGTTCATGTCGCTGAAATCGGCAGGACTGACTCATGTAAAGTTTGCAAGGGTAGTCATGGCACGCTGCAGTGCTGCAAGATTCGTGAGGCCAATGTAAGAAATCGAGTCGAATTGGTTAAAAAGCACAAACTATGCTTCAACTGTTTGCGCAGCGATCATGCCGTATCGACATGCCCATCAAATAAGCGATGCAGATCTTGTAACAAAAAGCACCATAGCTTGTTGCATATTGAACAACTGCCAGAGGAGATAAAATCTAAGAATTCGAATCCTTCAACTACGGCTCTCAACGCCGTCACTAAGAAAGACGAACTTCAGCTCGAGGAATCGTTAATATAGAGTGCAAACTCGCCAAAATAACAGGTGAAATTCCTCAATGCGAAGTGAGCCAATTTACTATGGGCAACAGACCCGATCTCGCTGATCAGAAGTACTACAAGCCAGGTCCTATTGATATACTTCTGGGAGCCGATGCATACGGAAACTTCGTTTTACCCGGACTGAAGATGATTTCCAACAGTCAACTGGTTACTCAGAACACCAGATTTGGTTGGATCGTGTCAGGCCCTATCGGCACTCGAACCCCGCCGAGAATTCATGTCTCCATGGTCAGCACTCAAGAGCTGAGTGACAGCCTAAAGAAGTTTTGGGAATTAGAAGAAGTAGCTTCATCCGAGCAGTTAAGCCCCGAGCAGGCAGATTGCGAAGTTCATTTCGCCCAAACCACTCGCCGAGACGCGGATAGTGGAAGATATACTGTGTGTCTTCCGTTCAAGGCAGAGACAAAGCCCGGTGAGGCATTGGCCTCCAACATGAAGGATGCGATATTAAGGTGGCAGCAAGTTGAAAGGAAATTAGAATTGAATTTTGGCCTAAAGGCGCAATACAACGAATTCTTACAAGAGTACTTAGATTTGGGGCACATGGAAGAAGTTCAAACCAATGCAATTTATGAACAACCCGCCTATTATCTGCCTCATCACGCTGTAATCAAGGAAAGCAGCACAACCACTAAAGTGCGAGTTGTTTTTGATGCGTCACATCGTACGTCTACTGGAAGGTCGTTAAATGACTTGCTTATGGTGGGGCCCACTATTCATAATGATCTTGTTTCGATCCTTCTCAAATGGCGGCTTCATAAAGTAGCTACAAACGGCGACATAGAGAAAATGTACAGACAAGTAAAAATTGATCCCAGAGATCGCAACTATCTAAGAATAGTCTGGAGACCAGTCACTACAGGACCAATTAAGCACTACAGCTTGAATATCGTTACTTACGTGCGCATCCTATCAAGCGGTCAATATGCTCCAAAGATTAGCTCAGGATGAGCAATTCAAGCACGAGCAGGCTTCCGAAGTGGCTCTGAGCGATTTCTATGTGGACGATGTACTCACCGGTGCTAATGATATAAGCCAAGCCGTATTGCTACAAAAAAGCGTCACCAAGTTACTGGCAGCTGGAGGTTTTAGCATCCGCAAGTGGTCTCCAAACTGTCCAGAAGTATTGGATTCAATACCCGAAAAGGACCGCGCTCTTCCAGGCCCTATCTCAATAAACTTTGAGAATTCAATTAAAACTTTGGGCCTTCAATGAAATCCACTCCTAGATGTTTTCACCTTAAGTATATTGCTACCTGAGCTTAAAAAAGGAAAGGTGACGAAAAGGCTAGTAGCATCAAGCATTGCCAAACTTTTCGATCCTCTGGGTTGGCTATAGCCCTCTATGGTCATAGGAAAGATATTATTACAAAGGCTGTGGCTCGTTAAAGTCGATTGGGATGACCAGCTCCCAGAGGACATTATTGATGATTGGAAGAAATATCTATCTGACTGCTGTGCTCTTGGAGGCATCAGCATTCCTCGTTTTGTTGGATACACAGCCAAAGAAAAGGTGGAACTGCATGGTTTCAGCGATGCATCAACGGATGCTTTTGCAGCTGCAATATATTTAAAAGTGATCAATTCCCTAAATGTGGTTAGAGTTCACCTGCTGACGTCGAAGACTAAAGTGGCCCCCTAAAGGTGCAAAGCATTTCTCAACTGGAGTTGTGCGGGGCCGTATTACTGTTCAAACTGATGCGAAAAGTCAAAAAAACGTTACATATGAATTATGCAACGTTGTCCGAACATCCAAGTAAGTGGAAAACATATGTAGCAAACAGAGTGAGCGAAATTCATTTACACGCAAATCAACAAACCCTGAAACATACGGTGGACAAAGAAACCAGGCTATTTCTACGAGCAACACAGCAGCTTAACAAGACTAATTCCATGATAAATAGACAATTAACCCTCTTCAACAATGGATTTAACGTAGCAATGCAAAAGGTTAAGAAATTCGACTCCTGGCTGTCCACAGTGGATCACAATGAACTTAACATTCAATTCTTGGGGATCTACCAGCGAGCGCTAAACTTCATGACGGAAGTGCAAAGCAAGTTTACAGCCATACTCAATGTCGTCTCTAATGGCAGGCGCATTTAAGATCTATTACAGCCTGCAGAATTGATGGCAATAATCAACCAAACAGAATCTGCTCTCCCAACGTCATTGAAAGTGTCGCATTTTCCTCTGAACGAGGTTGCAGTCCATTTCGAACAAGATGCGTGCTTCATCATTGGTTACCTGCAAATAATCGATCAGCAACGCTATGAGCTGATAAAAACGACAACGATCCCACACTCTCTTCTCAATCGCACGTATGCCGTAAACGAAATATCAGCGAATATCCTTGGAGTAGACTTTCATGGTCAAACCTACTTCGAAATTTCCGAAGATGAGCTACGAGAAGCACAAAGTATCTCCAACCAAACGTACGTGGTACTGCCCAGCACCTTATTTGATTTAAGGAATAAGCCACATTGCGTCATTAAGGAGCTTTACAACTTGTATGAAGGAAGTAATTGCACAACCCGGACTTTCGCTCTAGGTCCGGATATTAACGTAATTTGGAAAAAATTATATGCTAGGAACAAATGATTGTTCGTGGCTCCGCACGCGGTGCCAGCTCATGTCGTTTGCGAAGGATCTCGCGAACAGATTCTCCTCCGCAGCACTAGACTACTGTCTGCATCACCGGGCTGCACATTGATAACACACGATCACATTCTCATCCCGGAACGCGAACGCCATGGTGATGTTATCCAGATATCCACCAAACAGAAAGAAATCCCGCTATCAGAGAAGCATGAACGAGCCCCCATACTTACAAGGATCAACATCATCAAGGCATCCGAAGGCTACTCAGCACTCATTGACGAAGCCCAACGAACTTTCGATGAGCATCAAGAGGCGATCGTGGCTTCCAGATCACATAACTTTAATTTCATCTAGTTTCATATCAATTATAATCTTTGCAATTGTAATTATGGTATTGCTATATCTATGTCAGAATAAAAAGGGAAAATGTAACAATAGGGCGATCACGCGATGGTGCGAACAGAATGAAACTCCAAATCTCCAAACTCCGGAACCAAATTAAATAATGGTTATTATGATTAAGAACAGAGGTTCTTGGCGGGCGGTATGTTTGCATATTTTCTAAGTACATTCAACCCGCGCATTCGCAGGTATGCAACGACCATGCATCTGAGGGAATGCCCAGGTTGAATGCCCGCGCGAGCAATGTAATGTGCAAGCATGCACATTACCCAATTTCCGTTCGTACTTTCGCTGATACGCTTTTGTTTGTTTATCTGTACTTTAGACTAACGAATATTGACCTGCCAGCGGTATTGTGCTGACAGGTCAATTATTGATCTATAAATTAAAGAAATTGACGCCGCTCGCTGGAGTCAATCAAACCAAGCACAGCGTAAATTGTGTGTTTTCATTTGTCTTCCCGATATATTCCTCTTTTCGTTTTACAGCGTAGGTATATCGCTCTTCAATTTAAGGATTGTAGAGTTAGTTGATCCTTAAACATCTCGATATAATTTAAGGATTATAGCGAGGTTTAAGGGACCTGCAATCACTATATTTTGAGGATTCTAGTGCACCTAGGGTATCTCCGCCACATCACCAGTGGCAGATATTCTAACTGGAGGTCCTGGAGGTAACGATGCAGCAACAGATAAAAATGCAGAAGCATTTGATGATGATGCTGAAGTCGAAGTAGAGGTAGCTGTCGACGATGATGTAGTTGAAGGAGTAGTCATCGGCGATGTATGAAGAAATGAAGATGATGATGACAAGGTGCGACTCCTTTCTTCAATTGGAGACTTGTAAAGACCAGGAGGTGCCGATTTAGGTATAGCACCCTGAGAGGAGAAGGAATCCATATTATCAGGAGCAGTATTTAACGGAGGAGACGTTGAGGCACCAGAAATCACATCTACTTTTAAGTTGAGAGCGGCGAGCGAGGCAGTATGCTGATGCAATATTTTAATAACGTCGCTAAGTGTTGTATTTTTACAAGCATCACAACGATAGGAGATATTATTGGGATGCTTGGCAATGATGTCGACGAATATAATATTCACATGGATGCACTTAGCGTGAAACGCCTTGCCACAATAACCATCGCAAAGGATAAAGCGGGAACGTTGCGATTCCGGTAGCTTTCATATGGCACATGTTGCACCGAATGGAGGTGAATCCATAACCATATTTAAGGCTTAAGACCATTCAGTAATAGAAAATCGTAAAGTTTTAGAAGTTGAGTTATTGCCTACTATTAGGCTGACAAACCACGTAACCAATATTAGAACCAGTTAAGCAATATATGATCAGCACTTTGGCCCTGAGGCAACAGAAGTTTGAAAAGCCGTTAAACAGAACACAATTCACTGTTAGAAGCACCAGTGAACAAAGAACTTATTCACTTTTGGAAAAAACACAAGGCAGGGGAAAACAGCGAATGCCCAAATGCTATAGCAAACACAGCGATCGGAACAACGCGGACACTGCAAGATCACAAAAGTACACGGCATAAATAGCGCGAAGTCACCGAAAAAAGCAGGAGGTCGAACTAAACACGTTCACGTTCGGCTAGCACGATCCACGGTTATTTGTCCATAGTGCCCATATTAACCCTATTTATATTAAATATATGAAAAGTTTTCCATATAATTTTTATAGTGCTAATTAATTCTTTATTTTTTTACAAAAAAAACCTTTTATATTTTCAGATTTTTCCGACTTCAAAACAATTCTACAAATCACTTCCCGGAAGTATTTTACGATTTCATATGATCTCTGGAAAGAGAAAAAAAACCTTTTTTGTAGGGGAACCCCCATAACTTCTCATGGGGCCGTGACCGCCGCAAACTTTTTATGCAATAAAAGTAGGGGACCCTTTCTTTTAATCCCTCCTACTCCCACCCGCTCTAGGTCGGGTGTCATAATCCCATGAGCTTTTCTTACATTTTCCATACGTCAATCAATGAAAATATAAATTTTATCAAAGCAATTTGTAAACACTGTTTTTTGTTCATCTTGCAGATTTCAATAACACAGCCAACAATTTTACGTAGTTTTTGATTTGATCGGCAATATGGTAGCTATATCACTGTTGTGCTCCATTAAGAAGCCTAGCATTCTTACATTCGCTGTGCTTTTTGAATACCTTGACATTACACATCTTACCTTATGCAGTTCTTGGGAAACCCAAACAACTTTTTTCCACTTTTTCTGCCACTCCCATAAAGAACACACTGGACATCTTCGCAACATGATGTTATAAAACCGAATGCGCTAAATGTCACCAAAGACGTTATTTCAATCAATTCTACGAACCACAGTATGTATGGATTTTTTTCGCGAGCGAAATGAAAAGCACTTACACGAGCTTCGGCAGTGCCCCGACCAGTAACTAGCTGCCATTTTGTCATAAATGACAGCAAACATATGATGAATGACAAAAACCATATGATAAATGAAAGAAAACATATGATTTTATCCCGCACTTGATATTGTGCTTTTATATGAGCGATTACATACTGGTTTTTACCTATACTTTGGTGTACATGTTCACATACCCTAGAAGTACAAATATGCCCAATATAAATAAATTTCTTAACCTCAGTTTTATTTCATTCTCCGCTCCACTTGAAGAGCCCCTATGACGGTAATGCACATCAGTATCAGAGGTTTATCGGATCCCGAAAGAGTTTGTCAATTTCAATTATTATCAGTATAAATCCTATGTAAATCTTCTAGAAAACAGTGTTCTCGTCACTGTATGAAATATTTCTCAGAATTTTTGGCAACACCATGTGACAATTCATGAACTTGAAAAGGGGAGTTCTTTATTTAAACGGCTAAAATAAATCGGTTTCTAAATGTTAAAAAAACGATTGAAGATAGTGATTTGAAATTTCAAATGTAAAATTAAAACTTTAGATTTTTATTATTTAAAAAAATCACAAGAAAGGAACCGTCCCAATCAAGCGCTCGAGCAGTGCTAAACAGAAAAAAGGATTGCGCCTCGTAAAACCCTAGTGTAGTATGGTCATAAACCATCGGTAAATGAACACACAAAGCTTTGTAGCATGTACACAAACAATATATTGAACTAAAGCTTTTAACACGTACACGAACCGATCTATTCATTTTACTGTTATATTTAGCACTAATGGTTATCAATAAAATGAACATGATCCCACAATGGATATGAATCATGAATACTAGTAACGATAAATTCTGTGAATACTAGTAACGATAAATTCTAGAATAATGCCCTCGACAAAGTAACATGAGTTCTAATTATAGCAATTGTATTCATGAGAACCCATATGATAAGTGTTGGATTGTTTGTAGATATTAAAATGTAAAGTAAGGGAATTTCGATCAAGTATTGGAAATTTGTGTTATAGATTTAAGAGTAGGGAGTAAGTTTAAATTAAATAAAAAGCAAAAGAATTAAGAAAATAAAGTAAAAGTAAAGAAAATAAAGTCAGTCTTTTTAGACCTCGCAAAGAAGAGTATTGATTTATTTAATACATGCCTTGTTATCGGCAGCCTGGTCTCTTGCGATACTTTGCTTCTCATCAGCAAAGTAAAAACTTTGCCTCACAGTGGCAAAGTGTTGCTTCAACATTGACAACTTTTAACTTGGGACATGTCGGCTGCACGAGCATTGCTCAGCGCCAAACAAGATGCAATCCAAAGATTGCTCGTAGGTTCTAATTCCCAAAATTCCCAAAAACTAAAGTGTGTATTCTACAGGAAGAAACTCATCATCTCTCTAGATGAGTATAGGAAGCGGAATCTTTACCTGCACGGAGCAGGTATAGCACCAAACTCACCACAAAAATATCCTTCGGTAGACATATACGAAAAAATATTGTCGAAGTTGTGAGTATAAACTATTTCACAATTTCACGGCGCGCACAAAAAAGTATGTTCTGAGCAAAACGCGTTAAAAGTTACTTTTACTGAAATTTGCGTAAAAAAACCTTGAAGCGTACCGAAAACGAAGGCGTAGTTTTTAATATAATAACATTATCTCGGATCTGTACTAAAATCATTTGACGAAGTAAAGACAGAGCTCAATTTTCTTGTAAAAGTAATACTGAAATCATCACTTTCAGAAACACTGAACGCCCAAATTTTGATGTGTGCACTGTGAAATCTGAGTAAACAGTATAATATAACTTGTTTGTATTGTATTAGAGAGTATAATTATCAAATAGAACCTCAGCATAGCAGCAGACATTCGGAGACTTCAAGACCGCTTGCGCTACAAAAAATATAGTAGGGCGGAAGGAGACCATCAATGAAAATCAGTTTAGATATCGATATAAAATTTTGGTGTTGAGGTACTTTTCTATCGAAATATCCAAAAAAAAAATAATTTTTTTAACAGAATACTGCCTCCTTAATCAATTCCTGAAATGATTTTTGAATTTATTAAAATTGTGCAGTTTAACAGTTATTTCATGGTCATAACATTTATTCAGGATAACAGTACTTTAGGATTTCTTTTCGTTACCTTTTATTGTGCTTGTTGTAGAATTTATTTATGCGTTGGAGAAAAAGAAGGTGGCGCTGCCATATTGGTTAACCCTGACTGGAATCGCGATAGAAAGAATACTGCCATTTGGAGTTTGGATGAAACTACACTTGTGCACCACGTGCCTGGAAGTCTTGAAGTAGTCGCTAAATTGTGGCGGAATGCCATATCATCTGAAGAAAGAACGTGGACGAAATGGAAGGCGTTGCTGTTGGAAACTTTTCCAACACAAAAAAATCAATTGGATTTACGCATTGGGGCCCAATACTACACGAAAATACTAGGGGAGTACAAAACGGAATACTACTTCGAAAAGCTATCACGTTGCCTCAAAGCACAAATGGTCGAGAAGGAAACAATCGTGTGGATCGTGAAGGCAATCAACAATCATCGTTACAGAGATCATCTGGGGCCAATCTCTTGGTACCGAAAACCGTCCGAGCTGCTACCCGATCTTGTTGCAGCAGCAAAATACATACCCGAAGATAGCAGAGATAGACTTGCAACTCAAACTAATGAATTCGTTGGCGCTGACGAACAGAGAAACAGTCATGGGAAATAAAAAAATCGCAACATTAAGTAAAAACAAAAATGTCCAGTGTTACATTGATCTTGGAAGTAGTCGTGTGACAATAAGAGAAGCGACCGATAGGCAGCTGGGATTGACGTTTTACGAAGACGATAACCTACAAAATTTAGTAGGCTACGGAAACGGCATCGTGAAGCCAATCGGACTCTTAACAACAACAGTCGCAATCGATGGAGTAGCGGCGCTTGTAAAAATTCATGTGGTACCAGATTCCGTCCAAAGTATCCCTTTGTTAGTTGGACATCCGTTTACAGAACAACCGCACGTCACCGTCGTCAGCAACGCTAACGAATTAAGAGTGTCGGTGGTACGAAACAGTTCCATTACGGTGGACATGTCAACAGAGAATCGTGATAAGGTGCATTTAGTAGTATGTGACAACGACATTATCCCTGCCAACTACTTCGGACATATTGCAGTTTCGACTGATGTGGCAAACATCAGTTGGTACGCCGAGGGAAGCATACGCGATAGTAGTGATGCAGGCTATATCAATCCGCGATGTTTAGTATCAACCGATGACACCGGAAGAACCTGTGTTCCAGTTCTCAATATATCGGATAAAGATGTCATCGTACAAAAAAGTCAGCTTCTTACCAGAGGAGGGAAATACCAATACGGAGACGACCGCAATACGATAAAGCGGGAAGTTAATACGGAAAATGTTCTTGTTGAAGAGATTCAAACCGATGTAACGGGAAGTGATTTAAGCAATTTATTAAATATCATAAACATCTATAGAAAACTGATTTCCAAAAATATATTTCAGGTCGGTTGTAGTTCCGATATGAAGATGGAGATCGATGTTTCAACGGATATACCTGTGTGCTACAGACCATATCGACTATCATATGCAGAACGTACCGAAGTGAAGAAAATGATTGCCGAACTTGAAGGCGCAAATATAGTAGAAGACAGCGTCTCACCTTACGCCAGCCTGATCATTCTAGTTAAGCAAAAAACTGGAGAATTAAGAACGTATGTCGACTTTCGGGGTCTCAACAAAGTGAGTGTTAAAGAAAAATTTCCCTTGCCCCGTATACTAGTTTACTAGTTTGGATATCTATAGTGGATACTATCAAGTTGAAATAAGCGAAAATTCACGCAATAAAACTGCTTTCGTGATGCCTGATGAGCACTTTCAGTTTAAAAAAATGCCGTTTGGGCTATTTGGGCTATTTGGTGCCCAAGCAGTGTTTCAAAGACTTATCAACACAGTTTTAAATAAAATTCCTTATGGCACTGCCATGGCCTACCTTGATGTTATAATCATCAAAAGTCATTCAAAAGAAGACGGCTTAGTTAAATTGGAGCAAGTATTTAAAGTGATAGGATCCTCGGGTCTTACTATTCGTCTCGACAAATGTTATTTTTTATGTAAATAAATTGATTATCTCGAATTTCAAAACTCTTTGAATACCATCGAACCAGGTGCCAGAAAAATTGAAGCTCTATGTAATTTTCCGAAACCCAAAGACGTTCATAAAGTTCGTAGTTTTATTGGCCTATCTAGTTGCTGCAATGCAACGGCAGAGTGCAGAAATATTGCAAGTTAGAAATAAACTTGAAGCTGGGGATGCACAAACCCACGAAAAATTTACTATGCATAATGAACAAGTGTACAAGACTACTAAAAACAGATGGAGACTATATGTTCTGACCGAGCTCAGATATAAACTTATCGCTGAGGCTCATAAGAATTTATGTCACCTAGGAATTAATGAGACTGTACAAAAGCTCAAACACTGCTACTATTCCCCTAAAATTCAAGAAGAGGTAGCCAAGTATATAAATCGGTGCATAAATTGTCTCTATTATAAAGTCCCAACTGGAAAGCAGCCCGGATTCTGACATCCTCTTTCTTGACAAAGGGAACACACCCTTCCACACCGTACACGCAGATCATTTGGCGTTGTTTGTTAAAACTAAAGCTAACAATAAATATGTTTTCGTGTTAATAGACGGATTCACCAAATATTTATTTTTAAAATCCGTTTATAACGTTGATACAGAGGAGGCGGTACTCTGTCTGAATGAATTCATA